>JAVRFV010000522.1:0-14523 GCA_032716605.1 Paralithodes platypus
TCGCTACATACTGAATTATGGGGAAAGTACCGAATTACATGCTTTTTGCACTCGCGTTGCACGGTTATTGCAAGAAAACTAGCCATCATAAAAGGATCGTTATGGTGTCATTCGAAAGCTCTGTTTATGCCCTTTCAGGGATAGGTACTTGTTTTACGTTCTGGGTCTTATTTAGGCATGAAAATGATCACGTAAACAGCCCTATTTTGGCTAAAAACACCCCGCTGGGCGGTACATATAAATAAACTGCATAGGCCGCTCGTAAGGTGTTAATAATATTTTTGGTTGTTCTTGTCGGATCTACATTTATGTTCATGGCTGTCCTCGGGCCTTATCGCTGGTGGTCCTCGGTTGCTGCTTTTTTTTTTCTTGGCGTTGGATGATTTATGTCACTGCTGCCTTCTTCTCGGATGGCGTTTTTTGATCCATGGCTGCGGACTGCTTCGTGTAGGAGACGACCCATGCGTGCTGAACCCACAGGGTTTAGATGAGTGCCATCCATTGCGGAACAGAGTAGGCTGGTTGTAGAAGTGAAGGGACACGGTCATATTTCCCATCGCGAACAAATACCTTGTCGGCTAAAACCGAAGTATTGAGAGTGACTTTTCTCGTCTTCTCGTTGCCTTCTGTACTTGTGAGAGCGACAGACAGAGATTGAAACCGTTGGGGTGAGAACGGGCCCTAGATTCCAAACACGCAAGTTAGAAGACTCGCGCTGCTATCAAGGAAACGCGTGTGCAAACAACTGGGTCAAATGCATGGCCCATTCTCTACCCACCTTCGTCGGATTTCGAATGTCCCGCCGCCGTCGTTGCTGATTCTAATATAGTTCCGCCAGGGTCGATTCCAGCAGCGTGTAGGCCGACCTCTTACGTCCTTTGGACGTTGCCCGGTTCAAGAGAGATGCAACAGAGGCAGTTTGGTGATTGCTGGCATACTTTACACCCTCGTCAATGGGCGCACCGTTGCGAGGAACCCACATGCCCAGGCACGACGCCCCCGTTGCCATATACAAATCCACAAATCCGTCACTCCGTCAAATCCGTCACAAATACACAAATCCGTCACTTGATAGATCCCCAATAGTTTGGCAACATAAAAACCTCCTCCACCACTCACTGTCATATTAGCTTCCTAGATTATATTTACACAAATCTTGAGAAGAGAAAGACTTCCCCTCGCCCTTGCCTTTATTTACTTCAGGAAAAGCATTTGACCTTGTTGACCACACCATCATCATCAACAAGGCCATAAAGTTGGGGCTACATCCTACCCTGGTTGCGTGGTTGACCCGACTGCCTTAGTGACAGACGACAAGCAGTGCGATACCAAGGCTTCATCTCCACCTTCCTAGACATCACATGTGGAGACCCACAGGGCACAAAGATGGGGCCTCTATTGTTCCTCATCTTGATTAATGATGCCCTAAAAGACACCCAATTCCACTGGAAGTACGTGAACGACTCGGACAGTCGGGCATTACTGTCGATAACACCTCCCCTAACTATGACCCCCTACAAGACATCCTCGGACCGTCTTCAAGCTTGGACCACAGACACTCATGTGACTATCAATCATGACAAGACACTGGTCATCCACATCAACACTTCGGTTACCGAGCGTCCGGTCCCCACCGTCACAAGTGGTCCTCATCCCCTTCAGCTTGTTGAGTCCACCAAAACTCCTCGGAATCACTGTGGACAACAAACTAAACTGGAAGAAACATGTAACTACCACAGTCAGGACCGCCACTTACAAGTTGTTTATGCTAAGGCGGTTGAGATCCCTGGGGGCGCGGGAGAATGAGCTGAAGAGTATATATAACACCTTCATACTCCCTAAGCTCACCTACGCCTCTCCCGCTGGTTCTCCTCTCTAACCCTAACACAACAACGTCAACTGGAGAGAGTTCAGAGGAGGGCATGCAGGATCATCCTGGGTGGCACATATCCAGGGTACGAGGAAGCTCTCAACCACCCTTAGCATACCTGCACTTTCAACCCACCACTACAACACACTCAAACAGTTTGCATCTAAGCTGCTTGTTCACCCACGACACAGAAACTTACTTCCACCAGACGCCCCTAGACCAACACGTGCAGCTCGTCATTTCAACACACTCCAACCAATAAGAGCAAGAACTGACATATAAAAATAGTCCTTTTCCAACCATTGTTAATATTATTAATAATGTGTAATACCGGCCTGTCACACAATATATACGCACCCACCTTTAATAACTATATGCATAAGTGTGTGTGCGTGTGTGTATTAGAATATAATTATGTATGTATTGGCTTGAGTTTGTTTATGTATATGTGTAGATATGTATCTATGTATGTGCAGTATATGTGTATGTATGTGTGCGTATATGTGTATGTATGTATGCGTTATTTATGTATATATATGTGTCTATAGTGTATACTGTTTGTGGTTCGAGGCCGGCTGAGAGTATCAGGTGTGATAAGAGAAGAGCATATATGCATGTAATGTGCATATATTTATGTATATGTATGTCTGTGTGTATGTGCTGTCAATGGTTCGAGCCCGGTTGAGAATATAAGGTATATAATATATATATGTACTGTACGTGTATTTATGGGTCATATGCACATATGTATGTAAATATACGTACATATGAGCGAGAAATATTGCTCACTAGCGCAACTTCTGATTATAAATCTATGCATAAGCATTATCTATTATTAAGTGTTATACCGGTGAGCCCTCCTGCGTACCCGACTGCCCCCCATCGAAATCCATTTTCGACATATGGTTTTATCGCCGCTCAGAATTCTGGATCGTAGCATCTATTGATCCAATTTATTTATTTTCTCCCGAGCGGAAACCTAAAGGGACGTGTAACGATCGTAGGTTTGTGTAAAGATTTGATATTATAGTATATATCGAATCCTACGAAAACAGACACATGCATTTAACAACACTCTAAAGATTTGTATAATATTTACTGCGTGAATGTTCAAAGCGGACATACTCAACATGGGCGGCGGTCGGGTGCCCGACGCCGACGTGCGAAATTATATCTTGAAGGCTGCCCAGATTTTTGAAAAATCCCCTTCCACCATTTCACTGGGGATCCTTCCCAGAAAAATGTTATAATAAACGACGAATACCAATCGTGATGTCAGAAGAGACGCTCGACCAAGAAGGTCGATCTAAAGATGCTCTCTTGGAACCAGGCAAACCTTACTGCTCCCAAGTGTTGGAGGCTCACCATCATCCCCTCGTATCGGTGTGGGATAATTTAACAGTGAAGAGTGACCCAAATCCTACACGAAGGGGAGTGGGTGAAAGTTGCAGATCCGCCATCACCCCTCGTAATCTACTGTACTGTGGAGACTTTGTGTTTGAGTATGATCTCGTGAGGAACGGATCAGGATACCGGAAAGTCTCTAATGTTTTGCGACCCTTCGGTTTTAAAGGAACAAGCAGCCGCCGACTTGGTAATCACGCCGAGTGGGGGCGGTGAAGTGGACGAAGCCCTCTCCGAGTACATGCAGAGTCTGGGTGAACTGTGTGGGGATCACAGTGTGGTGGTTAGCACGGGCACGCTCTTAGCCGAAATACTGAGCATCATGCACATCTTCAAGAGTGAGACGAGCAAAGTCGAAGAGGGGTTAGTAGACCCCGTGCTAAAAAAACTGTTCTTCCCCAAGAGAGAACAACAGGAGGGACTGGAAGAGGAAATGGAAAGAACCAAAGATCGATCAGCCTCATCATCATCATCATCATCATCATCATGGGAAGGACTGAATAAGAATCTCTTCAAATTCTTTGACGTGTCTTTTACTGCCAATGTTACCCTGATGGGTTTGAAAGTAATATTCCACCAGACCGCATTGTGCGAGCAAGCCTTCGAGAATTGGCATGCCAAGTATAACGAACATGCTTCCAAGATTAACATGATTTTGAGTATTCAGATGGAGATGATGAGGAGGCACGTTCCTGCCATAGTTGAGAGTGTGGAAAGACTACGACGGCAACATAACGCCTACCGATTTTTCAAGATAGACCTAGGGGGCTCTCAAAATTGGACCTTGCCCGGGTGCGCCAAGACGTGCTCTAAATATTCACTGCAGCCCATGCCGTACCATCATGCCGAACTTGTTGGAAGCGAAGGTCAATGTCTGAGGTTGGGTAACAGAGAGATTGTTACCTCTCTCGGCGTAATAGAGGCTTCACGTAGCGTTGTTTTCCCGTGGCTTTTCCAGCATCTGCAATCGTACGAGGAGGGTGTGCTACACTCCAAGATGATGCGGCAAGACCCCACTTACTTGGATGTGAACGAATGGAGAAGGCATCTATTGTTCAGCAAAGTGGCCAGAGATCTACCCTTTAAAGAAAAAGATATGGTCATGGACAAGGACTTTTATATTAGCGGGTTGTGCTACTTGTATCTGTGTAGTAACCCAGGCATAGTGATTAACAACAACACCAGCACTTTTGACGACAATTCAAACAGTTATGTTTTTCTGGGAGGCAGTAAAAGGACTGACAAAGAGCATGGTGCGAATCGGGGTAACGGTGGAGACGACGCTCCCGACCAACGGGCCACCACTCCGGCGGCTCCTAAAGCACCGGTTCTAGAATCCGAGGTCACCAATCTTTACAATTCTTTGGTGTCTAATGGGGGCGTGAAAGTATTATTATACAATTCCACATCTAACAACAGTCTGGGTGTTTTTTTAGGGGAAGTCAATATATTTGTGGCGAAAGTCATGGCCATCTTGAACGCCAAGACTAAAGTTGCTCGCAATCCCTTGGTAAGAACTCAGCATGTTCAAGACATTGTCACCTTCAATGCTTTCTTCAACAATATAGTCAAGGAATGCAGGGGGAAGGAATACAACAAACTGGCGGCATTGGCTCTTCTTCAAATGTCTGTCCGTAAGGTGGTTAAGCAGCGAGGCGTTCCAGTAACCGAAAACAACTTTAATGAACTTTAAACCGAATTGGAGCACATGAAGTGGGATACCTTACACTTCGAACACATGTGGACACAGATCTGCGACGAATCGCGTAAACCTCCCGAAATTGCTGCCCCTCGTGTCGATATCGCCAGATCCGATTCCCCAACTCATTCCGCCGGGGTTCCTGCTACAAGCGCTACGGCCACCATCATCGCCACCCCTAATTCGTCGGACGCTGCTGGACCCCATAAGTCACAGCCAACACACCCCAATATGACGACGGCGGACACAGAGGGTGAAAATGCTCTAGGGAGCAGCAACATGGGAATTTAGGATCTAATTAAAACTATCCTTGATGTAAATACGTCAACATTTTCTGAGGACGCTAATGAAATGGATTGCATGTTTGTTTGGTTGGTTGTAGCCCTGGCCGAGAAATTCTGATGTCTTTACAATATTGTGAACATCCCTGACGCGGCCTACAAAGACATTATCTCCTCACTGGACGGTAATGGCGACGGGAAGTTTTTCAAAGGAGGTTTGGATGCTTTCAAGGAAACGTGTTATGAAATTCTTCCAGAATTAGAAGTGTTCATCCCTGACTATTTGAAAACTAGCGACGGTGACACGAATCTGAAAGGAGGTCATAATAATGATAGTGGTAGCAATAGCAAGAACATGAAAAATCATAAGAGTATACACTTGGTTTGCAGGGAGTACATCAGGGGGGTGGAAGCCTACATAGAAGAAGACAAAAATACCATTAACCACATGTGCTTATTGAAGAAAAGGGAACTGAAACAAGTTATAGGTTCTAGACATTTTATTGACTTGTCACCAAAAGAAAGCGAGGACGTATCTGCTCCCGACTACCCTCAAATGTCAATAATCAATTCATTATTAGTACCCTACAGTATTGGCGGTAAGACACACTATTTCCTGAAAAAGCTGTTTGAAGACTCTGCTCAGACTCTGAACGATTTCGATAAAGGTCTCATTGACGAGGAGTACAAGAAACTCTACAATGTGAACGGCGAGGGCATTAGAAGAAATGTGAACAACCTCGGCACCGGTCTGAATATCCTAGTGGAGGGCGAAGAATTCAACATCGAAGGCGAAGACATTCCAATTGCCAGGGCAACTTACGCGAGGAATGATGGCATGAACACCGCAACGGAGGACAATCTCATGAACTCCTATCTAGATGGACACGTTTTAATGACCAACTTTTTTGGCAAAGTGCAGAATCTTAATACCCACGAGAGCAACAGCTTGTTCTGTCAAAGACAACGTTACGTCTCACTGGATCTGGTAAGGTTCCTTGACGCTAGCGTGTGCGGGCTTTTGATGAACGAGCCCGTGTTTAATCAGAATGATGTAGCCCTTTTACATACAGTTCGATATAGATCGACCCTCGCGAGTCAATGGTGCGTACCGTATTCATTTAATGCCTCTAACGTGAGCCATAACAAAATGTACCAACATCACAATGAGTATAAGGGTCATAACAACAAAAATAATGAGGAGAATTCAGAAGAAAAAGAAGAAGAAGGAGAAGAAGTGGGTCGGTGCACTTGTTACGAGAATGCTTGTTGTCCCGAGATTGCCAAAAAGAGAACTGTAATAGCATTCAATACAAATGGTGGCAAGACGATGACGGTCAGCAATGTTGGAAAAAAGTACGTCCCGTTACTGACCATTCCGAGTTCGAGTCTATTGAAAGATTTGACTAAAGCCCTCAAGTACAATACTATGGTTTGCGAAAGAAGGTTTCTCGCGGATGTCCCGACTAGTTTGGGTTTTGTGAAAGAGGGAGACTTAGGCGCGGGCGACGAAGCCCTGCCCGACTCTTTCACTAAGCACAAGAGGTGGTCTGAATTCAACAGGGGCAACACGGCCATGAATAAGGGAGGTGACTCTTGGAAATTCTCTGGTGCCTACAACAATTTAATCTCCGAAGCTCTGCGTTTTGATCTTGCTATGCGACCCCAGGGTCGAGGCCCGAGTCAGAGTAATGGAGCAGAGGAATCGTGTCTATGAGAAAAGCAATCTCCTTTCGACGACATTAAATAGGACGGATTCGGTCCTATGCGATGGTTGGAGCAAAGATTCCGAGACCGAATTCATTACAGCTATACTGGCATTAATTATGAATGAAAATTTGGAGAATTCGGTGTTGGCGGCCACCGTACGAGACCCCACCGATTGCCACCGACGAAACTATTTTGCCCCGACTCCAGACGATATCACGGCAGTTAAAAAACAGACAGAGTCCGCCCTCGTCATCTGCCAAAGGAACGGGTCTCTACAGTCAAACCCTCTTTTGGATTCATTTGAAAGCATGGTGAGATGTATCGATCGGTGCAGCATATCGAAGAAGGAGGTGATCTACAGCGAGACAAATTTCCAAGACATTATCCATCGTTACGGTCACTGCTACCTCGAACCGGGCACATTACACACCAAACTTTTCAACCGCCTAGCTTCATGTTTCAAGGACTCGTTACCGGTGGACTTAGTGTCGTTACCAAACTGGTCGGAGAACGTGTTGGACATGTGTGCGGGCGCCCCAAACATCGACGCCTCATGTGCGGTATTTGACGCGTCTCGTTTGCTGTCTTGTTGCACCCACACCTTCTTCGTCCACAGCTTCAAAACGAGCTTGTCCGAAGGGAAATGGCAACATATCCTGTCGGGGCAAGACGGTACCATGAAGTGGGTCAGCGACCTGGCCTACACCTACATCGAAGGGTTAAAAGGAAACGACATTCGAGCGATGGAAAATTTCATAGACTCTAGCAACTTTCTGACCTCCAATCATTTCGCCAATACAAAAAATCTCAACAGAACCAAGGATGATAAATTAAAGAGGGGTGTGTGGTCCTCCTCTTCTGCCCATAGTGGAGGAGAAGGGAAAAATGACGAAAATAAACTCAGCTCTCTGACGAAATGGTTGGCGGCGACGGAGGCTGGTTGCAAAATGGACATGTCCTTTTCGTATGTATTGGCTGTCACCTGTCTTTTCAGACTATTTTTTGAAGGCGCTACAGTCGAAGATTTGTGCAGCGACACCACTCCGGGGTGGGACTCTCACAAAATGCTGCCTATCCTCAAGGGACTGAACGTCACCGGACAATCATGGACAAGGTTTCATGTTAACGTGCAGACCCCCGGCGTTGCATTAGAATTTTTGAGGAGCGGCGTTTTTCTTTAACCCGAAAACGACCAACTTTTGTTCTATAGGTTCGTGGCGTATTCGTTGGATCTGTCTGCCAAAGACGATACCTTTTGTTCCAGAATCACCGAACCCTTGTTGGAATCGCTCGACTTTAACGGAATAGATACCAAGAGATGGGACAGTTTCATAGAACATCACTTCCCTTCCATAATACTGGGTAGGAGAGCTCACCTCATGTCAAGACCCATGACCTTCTTAAAAAAAAAACGTGGGGTTCGTCAATGACGGGGAAGACCGCACTACGGAGGTTAAGGACCAGATGACCAATGCACCCCCGCCTCTCACTAATATTAAAGAGAACAACAGAAAATCGAGTCTTGAAGGTGATACGACGGATAGCTAAACTAATGTTAATAAAGCGTGTCGATTCAGACGAGCTCACAGGAAGGGACATTGCGCTGTGCAGCGTCGTGGAAGAAGAAATAGACGTTCACGTGAGTTCCGTGGAAGAGTACTATGATGAATTCTACAACGGTGCCAACGACGCCACTCATGACACCAGTGTCAGTCTATACTGAGGTTGAAAGGAAGGCCTTTCGTATCATTAACTCCCGTCCACTTACCAACTCTCTGCAATCTCTCTCTCTCCGCCGCAATGTTGCATCTCTCTCGCTATTCTATCGCTACTATAATAATCAGTGTTCCTCAGAGCTATCTCAGTGCATACCACCTCCTTTACGTAGGGCACGTGGTACCCGTCTTGCAACTAAATCCCACCCCTACTCTGTGCAACTCTCCAACCCAAGAGTGAAACGTTACTCTCAAACTTTCTTCTACTCAACAGCTGAGCTCTGGAACTCTCTCCCAGAGTCAGTTTTTCCCGCTTCCTATGACTTAAATTGCTTCAAACTCTGTGTGTCCAGGCATTTTGGCTCGAACGTCCCTTGATTTTGGCCCTGTCACTCTTTCAACTATGGGGGAGGCACTCGCTATAGGAAGTTATGCCTTTTGCCTCCCTCAATCACATAGAAAAAAATAAAAATACAAAAATACTGGAATTCGTGCAGCACTAGTCGCCTGGCCTCCATGACGAAGAAAACCCGTCTGTTGGACCCTCGCATTGCTTTCACTAACGTAGACTCCTCCAACAAATTGGAAATCGACGAAGAGGCTCTATTCGATCTGTCAAAAGAGGACGATAATGCTGTCGGAGACGATTCTTTAGTGACCGGCCGAAGCAGTGGTGGCAAATCGTCTCTCCAGGAAAACTCCTTCGCGACGAACCGAAATAGTGGTTCCTTTAGAAAAAGGAAGAGCGGCGCTAGGAAGTCATCTACCACCGGAACAGGCACTACCTACAAAACCGAGGGAAATTACGGTAAGGGAGACCTAGACGATCATGCTTAACGGGTTCGGCGATCCCGAGAACTCATCCCAAAGTGTTTTGGCCAACTCGAGTGTTTTCATAGAATCCACGGGAAAGGCTCTGTTTGCCAAAGTAAAAACTTTAACCCTTAAAAAGCGGCTCACCACTTAAGTCGTATTTAATAAAGCTGGACTATGTGGCGGCGCTCGACATAGGTCGAGTGGCAATTTCAGCACGTAATGTTGCTGAGAGAGAGAGACAAGTGTTGGCAGGAGACTAGCGAGCGTATGACTGCTCCAGACCACCGCGGCGAACCTACTGACACGAATCTCAGCTCCCTCCTCCCTCTCTCACTCGCTATATACGGAATTGTATCGGGAAAGTGGCTAATTACATGCTTTTTGCACTCGCGTTGCACGGTTATTGCAAGAAAACTAGCCATCATAAAAGGATCGTTATGGTGTCATTCGAAAACTCTGTTTATGCCCTTTCAGGGATAGATACTTGTTTTACGTTCTGGGTCTTATTTAGGCATGAAAATGATCACGTAAACAGCCCTATTTTGGCTAAAAACACCCCGCTGGGCGGTACATATAAATAAACCGCATAGGCCGCTAAAGAAGGGTTAATGAGACAGGAAGGCATCAACGCCAAGACTGAAAACATTGTCAAGAGGTTGAGCGATTTCCTAATAATTTCTTCACCTTTCAAGCTATCGACGTACGGTCTAAAGCAGGAGGTAATCAAAGTAGCCGAAGATGCAATAGCCCTGTGGAACGAATGCGTTCAAAATGAGAGCGGTGCAATATTGAACGAATGTGTTGGTCTCACTGACCATCACTGTTACGACATGACGGTAGTGAACCCTTCGGATGTGAATCAAAGTCAAAAGGCCAGATCTCTGTTCGTCAGGTCAACCATTGCTACGCCTTGCAACTTAGGTCAAAGGAACAAACAAAACTTTAATAATTTGGCCTCTTTGATGGAGAACTACCCAGCCAGTTTCACCAGGGTCATCCAAAATTCATGTACGTCTGGTTTCGGTACCAATACTTCTTCTACCTTCGGCAGCTTGCACAGCACTAATAGCAATAGGTTGAACGTCAAACGCAACAATGAGAATAAAGAAGGAAAAGAAACATCCGAAGAGACGACAGGCGGTAAAGGTGGAAAGAGGACAGGGCCTGGCACTTACTCGACCAAACAACCCAACAAGCATTATGTTAGTGACACACGGTATGATAAGGAGCGGATTAGCGTATCTCAAATATATTTCACATGTAAAGACGAGAGCAATACAGAACACCATATTAATTCTGAAGACATAGCACACATATTATCCCGAATGATGAATAATGCAGTTACAATGCAATCCCCTTGCAGTTACAACAGTAATGCCACAAATAGGAACATTAAAAACAACAAGACTTTGACCTCAATACAATTCACACCCAAGCTACTTCACACAGGTTTCAAGTGTAAAGCTAGGGAGGATTTTTCTGCCACGTCGGACCCAACAGTCAAGGGCGGGTCGGGCAAATGCCACCGCCGCCTCCAAGATGACAGTGAAGAAATGGAAGACACCAACAACACTATTCATCCACCTACAAAGCCGTTGAGTTTGAACGTGGACCTGAGTGGGTCAGTAGACGGTCCTCCCAACTCGACATTACGTAGTGGTGACCAAGGTTAAGAGATATCTCTTAACCTTGGTGGTGACCAGGGTTTTAGCGGAGACGGGATAGTCCCACCTAGGCACGAACTACACAAGAACAAACAACCTTTCAAACCTGTTAAGGCTATTTAAAAGTGTAATGTGATAATTGTTTGGTTTCGTACTCATGAATGGGGAAACATTAATTAACGATCGTACTACCACTCCTCCTCAGAAACCGTGTGAAATCTTGTTCCACAGTGACATTACTACCCTCCCTCCTCCTGCAGGATCAAATGAATACCTGTTCGACAGAAATCTATGCATTTCAGAAATTGCAACCAAGCTGCTATACGTGCGTCTCCACATCTACAGTCCTTTTCCCATTCGCAGTTCTATGTTCTTTTGTGGGGGCAGGTAATCAGCAAGTACAGTATTAACATAGAGCCATACCATGAGGTCTCCGTATTATGTGACTATGAACCACATTACTGACATTAGCGCACTTGCTCCCCACTTGCACTTCTAAGTTCATCAGTTATGAAGACCTTTTTTATCGTGGGCTCCTCCGTCCATGAGTTTTTAGGCTACAGGACAAAGAAAGAGAAGGAAATAAGCGTTCCGACAACACCAAAAGAACAACCGACAACAACAACAATAACAACAACATCGACAACCACAACCATACAACAACACGAACTACCATTGTGTTCTTTTTCTATTCGTACCCTATGTTAGTTGCTGACTTTATTTCGCAGACGTTTAATCCTTCATCCTCCTCCTCGCCCGTCTTTACAATGGAAGACGATACAACTCCCCCCGGTTCCAGTGCACGACTCAATACCCCACCGCGATGAACTCGATAATGACCACGAGATGTCTCCCCTCTCTTTTCCTTATCAGCAAAAGATTGCTCAACAGAGAAATCATATCCTCTCTGTATGACGACGAGGGGGTCATTTATGATAGGCCAATTTTACTAATTTATATCACCGTTGTTTGTACCGCCGGGAACGTCCCTCGATTTAGTAAGGGATTCAATAATGGAGGTGGACAAACACTATGTGGGTGAAGAAGACAGAGCTATCTACTGCACCCTTCTCTCGTACAACTTCTGATGTAATCAACGCCCGTCCACTCCTGGCGTTTTTTACGGTGTGTCAACTATTGCTAAGGGAAAGAGTGTTAACGAGTAGCTTTCTCCGCTCTAGTCAGGAACCCCAATAATGATAATTGACAATCAATGGGCTGAAGTATCGACGGACAATTGTTCATCGCCGGTAATCTTTTATATCGTTTCGACCGCCTTCCATCCTAACGTCCATTCGACGTCGAAATTTTACCCTCAATAGTATTATCAGTAGTTTTAGCCCCGAGAAAAATTTTTCAGAGGTGACAAAGGCGGCAACGACAATGAAGCAACGACCACTAAAGATTTTTTACCGGTATGATAATAATACAACGTCCCCATTGAGACAGACATTGTAATCGCTGACCCAGTACAACTTGCCTATTATCTTAGGCGCCAGTAAGGGATTTCCATTTAACCTTTCATTGATCATACAGATTCAACGAGAATGGAACTTTTTAGATGAGGTCTTCTTTCCCTCCAAGGATTCGCCAACCGATTTGTGTCCACGGCACGGTGAATCCGAATTTTCCCGCAGCCAAGAATGTTCCTAAGTTGGAAACTTTGGTAGAATATCAATTGCTCAGGGATATTAGAAGGGAAGCACACTACACAGTAAACTGAAAGTTTTGTGCACGGGAGGCTGGTAAAAGATACCACAATATCAAAGGTTGTGCCATGCGAGATCTACACTTCTATTCTCTCGTGGCAAAAAAAATGCAGTGAACTACAAGCTTAATAAAACATTAATTTGGCGCATTCGGACACCCGCGGACTCACATCTTACTGGCAACCAGATCCTCTACAGAATCCGTTCCCCCGTACTTAGGTTTCCTTGCAGATCCTTAGCATTAATCCTTCTTGGGTAATCAGTAAGTTGCTCATCTCTCAAATTCACTCTACAATAGCCTGCTTGGAGTATCGCGTATCTGTCCCTCCCCACATGATCTCTTCCCGTGAAAACCGTCTTTCCTTCGAGCAGATAGATCAGAAATGGGTTGTTGGCTCACATCTTAAAATGGGAAGTTAAAACGAGCTCGTGCATCTCCTCCTGTCCGGAAAACAACATCTTCTTTTTGCTCGATGGCTCATATCTTTTTGGGAGGACCGATTAGAGAAACTACAAAAGGTCGCTACCGACACGTCTGTCCATCGTCAAGCTGTAGAGCGGAGAAACACATAATCAACAATTCATTCGTGAACCGCAATGCCAAATCCGCGCTTTCTTTTCAGTTTTGTTTGGATGGACCACCATGTGTCAGAGGGTTAAGTTTTGTTTGGAACACACGTCTAGTTTGATGAATTCTGATAACATCTCGTCCCGTGTATCATGCAGATTACTGTGGTCGTCTGAGAGCGGCAGTGGCGGTTTGCCGTCCGAAGTCCCAGGAAGATCGCGAGGAAGGTAACGGGCTACGAGGAGCGAAACCTAGGACGAAGACGATGAGATGGAGGAAGGAAGAGGAGGAAAGAACAGGAACAGAATAAGTTGGCGTGGAGACAACATGTCGCGGAAACCTGTATCTGGCACCACCCTCCTGACCGCAGAGTAATGACTCAAAGTAAATTTTTCTTAAAATGCTCTTTGAGATTGCCCACGCCTTCTCAGAGAAAACCGAGTCTTCTCGAGGGAATGTAACGACAATGTTTCACACATGGCGGTCAGGAAGTGTTATAATTATGGCAGGTGATTGACGGGGACCCTAACGGTCTGTCAAAGCTAGAGAAGCTTTATGTCTTGCGTTCAATGCTCAATTTTGGAGGATTTGTTAACGCTATTATCGACTGGCGACACTGAGAAGATTACACCATATAGTTTTTACATGGTGTAATGGTGTAAATCGGTGGCGGTCATGGTGGGGCCTGAACATGGCGCGCTGAAAGTGGCCATACAGGTTTCATTGGGATATACGGCAATAACCTAAAGACTAGTTTGTGCAGACACCATGTCACATTGCTTGGTGGGACAAAACCCACCGACATGAGGCATGTCGGAATTTTCAACGACGGTAGGTTACCAAGGTTATCCAACTGCTCCACAATTTCAGACCTAAAGGTGGTGTATGTTGCTATAAGGGGGGGGGGGTATCGCAAAATCTGAAAATTGCCTCTGGAGGAGGTTACTGTTGTTTCAATTGTCCCTCATTTTGATTATTGTATATACAAATTAATTTTCTGCTGGTAATATTTAAAGCATATGTTGCATTCTACCGGCTTCCCACTAATACACTTCCTCCAGAGCAAAGTCTTTTTGATTTTCTGTCC
>JAVRFV010000523.1:0-14522 GCA_032716605.1 Paralithodes platypus
AACAGATAATAAGATACATACAATGAGGAAAAGAAGTTAACAGATAATAAGATACATACAATGAGGAAAAGAAGTTAACAGATAATAAGATACATACAATGAGGAAAAGAAGAAATAACACCAGACAACAAGAAAGATAAATTAAGAGGGGTGACCTGATTTTTTTCTCTCTTTTTCTGTTTGTCTCCATTCGGCCCCATTCAGCCTACCGTACTGTTTTAAGACGTTTATCCCAATACTGGTGTCGATTTCTTCCTGGCGAGCGATAGCGAGCCAGCATTGTATGAAGAAATCCGGCTTCGCCGGAACTTCGCCGGAAACATTTTTCTATCGAAAAATTTACAAATTTAGCCTGCTATAAACAAAAATATGTGGTTGATTAACGACACTTGTATAGGGATAAACGTCTTACAACCGTAGGCTGAATGGGGCCGAATGGATACAATCCAGAGAGAGAGGGAGAGAGAGATAAAAAATACGAGGTGGGCTCTCTTAAGGAAAAATGTGAACAAAACCAAATACGAAGTAAGATAAATTGAGGAAAATATGAAATAAAACCAGATAAGCAGAACAGAAGAAAGACATACTAACAATAACAACATTACAGGTTCACTCGTTCGCTAGGGAAAAAATCGACATCTAAATAACACGAAAGGCCTAAATATTGGGGAAAAAAAAAAAAAAAAAATCTTGAGGACTGTGACACGCTTTTGAAGTTGATGATGGCTAACATTGGACGACCTTGTTCAGCTTGGGAAGGATCTGCGGGAGACGGAGGCATTACTAAGTTGGTTATGGCCCGCTTATATTGTCAGAGGTCCTTCCTAAGCTGCATACAATCGTCTAGTGATAGCCAGAATAACATGAAGAAAGACGTCCTCGTATGCATCCAGTTGTATATAATCATTATAACAATTTATCTTAATCCATGCAGTACCGATGACGTCCTTTTCATTACAGTCTGGCAACTATTAGACGATTTTATTCAGCTTAGGAAGGACATTGATTAATGAAAAGGCTACAGACTATCTCAATTGATCCTTTTAGCTACCATGTATCCATCCTAAGCTTCACACAATCGTCTAAATGTATCTGAAATAAAATATAAAAGATAAACGTCACTGGTATTGAAAGGATTAAATACATTTTGAAATAATATGTTTTACAAATAGGTTTTTGTATATTTACAGGCAGTAGTTGCATACCGGTAACATATTCCCTTCTAAACTAATGTGTATGTATGTATTTATGTATTTATGTATGTATATACTCAAACACATACCCCATAGCTTGGGGTGACCGACTCGAGACAGAGTCAGAACAGGGACAACACAAAACAACACAAAAATAACACAAAACAAATTCATACACATCTAATTTCTAAAAATAAACTTTAAAAAGTTGACAGAAGGAATATAAAGACCATATGAGGAGGAGCACTTTATTGACACAGTTTTGCATGTAGCCCCTGGTGAAGCTATATGCAAAATGTTGTCAATAAAGTGCTCCTCCTCATATGGTGTTTAACTCTTTCAGTACCGGAGCCGTGCTTATAAACTTTATTATGGCTGCTAATACACGATTATATTCAGTTTAAAAAGGACTTCCAGCAATTAAGAGGCTTCGAATATCTCACTTAACCCTATTTACTACCACAGAGCCTTCTTAAACTGAACAAATCGTCAAAACATAAGAATATAATACAAAAGACATCACCGGTACAGAAGGGGTTAAGTTGTACTCTATTCCAAATACGATACTTTGTTACATATATGTTTGTTGTGTTCCCAGGTATGTAACCGGTTTGTGGTACTTGGTGATTGTGATGGGTGCCTCCTGGTGGTGGTGGAACTGGTTAAGGTAAGTATAGAGAATGGGATGCCTTGGCTAGCCATTATCTGTTGGGGAGATGGGCCCATTTATTTCCTTATTGTTTTATCTTTATAATTTTTAGTTTCCTCCCTAAACCTCAATCAAGCTGTAAAGAACACCCCATAGAACCCCCATCAAGATAAATTTGTACATTTTTCGGTAGAAATTTTTTCCGGCCAAAGGCCGGTTACTCTTAAAATCATAGGCTCGCATTCGCTCGCCAGGAAGGAAACGACACCTAAATGGCACAAAACTTCTTAATATTGAGAAAGAAATGGGGTATAAAGTCATAAAATCGCCAAACTAATGAGTCGAACGTCTCAAAATCTAAAAAAACAATGGGATTAAAGACGAGGGAGATAAGGGCCAGAAAAACCAGCCCATCTCCCCTTAATCTCCAACCCAGTGCAAGAAGAATCTATGTCCAGAAATTCCGATTAACACTTTAGCCGGTAAGTCCATGTCTAAATCTATATGTCCTTTTAAAGGCAGGCGAACCAGTTTCTTCCGCCAATAGTAGTTATAATGTTGCAATTGGAGCACGAAATTTTGCCCCTGAGGTGGGATGGGACTACACAAGATCTAGAGCAGAGATACCCACCCCGTATCCCATCCCTGCGTGTCGTAAGAGGCGACTAAAAGGGGCCGCCCTGACCATCGGCTGACTTATCTTTTCGGACCGCCCGGACTGTCTTAAAATTCCCCTGGAAAGGTAGTCTACCCTTCAACTTTGGTTCCTTCAGGACAATGGCAAGTAGAGGTGCCGCTCCACCACTTATCAGTGGTGGTAAGGTCTTCAGGAGTCCACAGTATTCGGCTGTGAGGCCAAATGCCTCTTCGGTACACCTCCCCAATACGGTCCAACCTTCGGTGCACCTGGTTCTGGTTACCAGTTGCTTGCATGCTGACTGCCAGCTTCATCGGTGTTGTGATGATTCCTAAGACAGGCTAGCTTCACCATGGAGGGCGTGGGAGCCTGACCTGGCTGCTGGAGGTGTTATGAAGGGCTGGCTATGAGTCATTAGTCAGCTGGGTGCTACACAACAACAGTGTAGGATATTTTGTTCACTTTTCGTATTTTTTTTTTAATCCACTCTCACTTTATATTTTGTTTACCTTCGCCAACGAAGTTGGATGGAGGTTATGGTTTTACAAGTAATACACTTGGTATTAAGCAAAATATCGTAATACCCACAAGTCGCCAGATCATATAGCGTTAATTAGTTGACTATTTTCATACGTTTAATGCCTACTGCCGCCAAACGTTTTTTCTACCGCTTAGCTAAAACCGTAAAAATCCCATTCGTTTTAATGACCAACAAGAAAAAGTCACAAGAGAGAGCTACCTATAAAAACGACCAGTAAATACGGAGAGCCAGAGAGGAAGACAACAAAGGGACCAGTAAATGTTGGGGGGGGGGGGGGGGGACGGTACTAAAGAAAGATTAATTTTTGGGGTCTCTTTATTCATATATTTATAGTTTCCTCGCTAGACCTTCATCAAGCTTAAAATACACTCCCTAGGGCCTAGACCCCCTTCAAGATAAATTACAGGCTCGCTATCGATCGCCATTAAAAAATCGACACCTAAATGGCACGAAAGGTCTTGATAATGATATAGAAATGGGACGAAAGGTTTTAAAATCGACAAACTAATGGGCCGAACGTCTTAACACCTGAACACTAATGGTGCTTAACATGAGGGAGAAGGGGGCCAGAAAAACGGCCCATTTTGCCTTAAGTGGAAATTTTTATTAATGAATTTCTTTATATTTTAAAGTTTCCTTCTTAGACCTCCATCATGCTTAAAATAAATGTGTGCATTTATGGGTAGAAAATTCCCCTGCCGAAGGTAGCCGAAGGTAGGTTTCTTCTACATAGCAGGCTTGCTATCGCTCGCCAGGAAAACAAATCGATACCTAAATGGCACAAATGGTATTAAGATTGACAAAGAACTGGGGCGGAAGGTGTTAAAATCGCCTAACTAATGGGCCGAACGTCTTGCAATCTCATAACTAATGGAGCTAAACATGAAGGAGAAGGGGGTCCTGAAAATCCTCCTCAACCCCCTCTAAAGTGCACCAGTCAAAACATCCGGGCATCAAAGGTGGGACCTCTACTCTGATGTTTACCCTAGGTGTGGGAGAGAGGCCATAATATACTGTATACCCATAATGAATAACACTACAACATACAGAACAACATTAGAGAACAGTAGAAGAACAACAGAAAATGGCAACAGATACATAGACACGTTAAGGGGCTAGTGGCTGTTTTTTTTTTTTTTTTTTTTTTTTTTTTTTTTTCCCCATTTATTTTTAAGTTCCCTCGCTCAACTTTCATCAAGCTTTAAAAAAAACACCCCCTAGACCACCCTTCAAGATGAATTTGTACATTTTTCGGTAGAAAAATGTCCCGGCCGAAGGCCTGTTCCTCATAAAAAATTACAGGCTCGCTTTCGCTCGCCAGGAGAAAATCGACAGGTAAATAGGGAGAAAGGTCTTAAAATCGCCAAACTAATATATATATATTTTTTTGTCTATGTGAATGAGGGAGACGAAAGGCATAACTACCTGCAGCGAGTGCCTCCCCCAGATTTCAAAGAGTGACAGGGCCGAAATCAAGGTACGTTCGAGCTAAAATGCCTGGACACACGGAGTTTGAAGCAATTTAAGTCATAGGAAGAGGGAAAGACTTACAATCTCAAAACTAATGGGGCTAAACATGAGGGAGAAGGGGGTCCTAAAGTGCAGTCAAAACCCGAGATGGACTATATCCCAAACATCCGGGCATCAACGGGGGGGGGGGGGGGGCCTCCTATGTTTACCCTAGGTGTGGGAGAGAGAGGCCATAATATATACTTTATACCCATATATATACAATAACACTACAACATTAGAGAACAGTAGGAGAACAGCCGAACATGGGAGTAGGCGATATAACTAAAATTGCAGGCTCGCTATCGCACGCCAGGAACAAAAATCGACACCTGCATGGCTCGAAAGGTCTTACTGTTGACAAAGACCAGCTCGCTATCGCACGCCAGGAAAAAAAATCGACACCTGCATGGCACGAAAGGTCTTACTGTTGACAAAGACAGGCTCGCTATCGCACGCCAGGAACAAAAATCGACACCTGAATGGGACGAAAGGTCTTAATATTGACAGATAGGAACGTAACCCAATGTATATCACCATATTAATTAACCCTTAGAAGATACGAAGATACATTTACTTTATTTCCTGGCTATTATTAAGGGGAGATGGACCGGATTTCTGGACCACTTTCTCCCTCATGTTTAGCCCCATTAGTTTTTAGATGTTAAGAGGTTTAACCCATTAGTTAGTCGATTTTAAGACCTTTCGCCCCATTTCGTCGTCAATATTTAGACCTTTAGTGCTATTTAGGTGTCGATTTTTTCCCTGGCAAACAACAGTGAGCCTGTAATGTTGGAAGAACCGGCCTTCGGCCGGAATTTTTTTCTACCGAAAAATGTACAAATTTATCTAGAAGGGGGATCTAATAGATGTTTTTTTTTTTTAATTTGATGGAGGTCTAGGGAGGAAACTAGAAAAATAATGAATACTGTACAAGTGTACATGCAAAAATCTCCCAAAAAGTGAACCATCCCCCCTTAAACTATTTTATTCTGATTAGGAAGGTTACATTGAAGGCAAAGGATTAATTGAGATAGTCTTTCTATCTATCTATCTATATGCTCAGGCCCAATCCCCATGGGGATAGCCGACTCAAGACAGAGCAAGAACAGGGAAAACACAAAAACAACATAAAACAAAAAATAAACACAGATAAAAAACACAAACTCTCACACATCCAGGTCACCCAGGAGAAGACCCAGAGACCAGGGTTACCAAGGTCGCTCCAGCACTCCCCCGGCCCCTGACCACCCGGAGAGGTTCCGATCTCGGCAGGCAGACATGCAGCGGAGCCAAAGCCACAAGCCCTCCCACCACACATCCAGGACACCCTTCATATTAATCGTCTCCCCGGGCCAGGCGCCTGATGGACTATTATCTAGTCCAACTTGCGCCCGACCCCTTACTCCAAATGACCACGTGTTCACTCAACTATTCACAAGCATTCTCCATTCACTCCTGTCCACCACTTCCCCTGCCTGATCTATAGTCATTCCTCTATCATCCAAAGCCTTTCTTACACAGTCTCTCCATCTCAATGGGGGTCTTCCTGCCCTTCTATCTCCCCTTGTACCTGACTCACATATTCTCTTTGTAATCCTTTCATCTCCCATTCGTTCAACATGACCATACCAGCTCAGCACCCTTCTGTCCACTCTGGCTGACAAATGTTCTTGCTGCCCCACTCTCCTACGTATCTCTTCATTCCTCAATCTGTCTCTACGAGTAACTCCACACATACTCCTCAAGCAGCTCATCTCCATCACATCCAGCCCTCTTTTCTCCTTTTTCTTCAGAACCCATGTCTCAGCCCCATACATCACTGTTGGCACAACAATTCCTTGATACAGTGCACTTTTTACTTTCACTTAGTCTTTACCCTATTAATTCCCACTGAGGCGTCCAAGGCTGTATAAAAACGTCTAATGATCGCCAGAATAAACTGTCTAAATACATCACAATCTTCAAAGGTGTAAAAAAGGTTAGTCGGAAAAACATCTCAAAGGCATATGTCATCAAAGGGCCTCTACTCCCATGTTTACAAAAAGTGTGAGAGCCGGGGATATATATATATATATATATATATATATATATATATATATATATATATATATATATATATATATATATAGGGCATTATGAAATGTATGAACATATTTTAATGGATGTTTTTTTTTTACTGCCACGGAGGTGTGTCCGGAAACGTATTCTTACAGCTCTACAGGAAAGAAAACATTAAAGTCAAACATTGTTTCGTAAAGGCACACTACAGTGTATTGTTATTTACAAAACAGAACGCGTCACAATCATCAAGGTGTTAACCCATCCAATCCCAGCGACGGCTACCAGCTGTCAGTAGATAAGTCACTTCCCAGTCCCAGCGACGGCTGGGAGCCGTCAGTAATGTACTTTCCTTGTAACTGCCTGTATCAGGATGTGCCTGGTACCATGACCGTTTGAGCACTGCTCTCGATATGGCAACACTTCTCACCTTATATCCAACCTCTGAAGGCTGAGAGAGCCAGTCTTCCTTCATCTCTTGAGGTGGAAGGTTGTTCAATCTTGCCATTTTGGCCAGATTGCTTGGGACTGGAGGGGACTTTTATTACCGTATCCTACGGTACAGTAGGGGTTAAGAAAATACGATAGCAAGTAAGTTGATAAAGATCGGTTACTCAAAAGAACATCACAAAACCCAGCCGTGGATCCCATATTAATACACCGCCACAAAACATAGTAACATCTGATTCTAGAATACAATGTAATCGCCACAAAACACAGTAACATCTGATTCTAGAATACAATGTAATAATAATAATAACAACTATAATAATATTAATGATAATAATGATAATGTATGCATGTATGTATACACCGGTACTCAGGCACATACCCCATAGCTGGGGGTGGCCGACTCGAGACTGAGCCCGAACAGGGGGAGAAAACAAAAAAACACATACACACACACACATCTAGGTCGCCCAGGAGAAGACCCAGAGACCCAGACCCATTTGGGGTCCCAGCAAAAGATTCCCAGGTCCCAGACCTCCCAGAGAGGTTCTGGTCTCACAGGCAGACATACAGCAAAGATTTACCACCTCACATCTAAGCATGACCCTTCATATACACTGGCTCCCCAGGCCAGGCGCCTGACAGACTATTATCTAGTCTAAGTAGCGCCCGACCCTCTCTCCCAACGACCGCGTTATCACTCAATTATTCACAAGCATTCTCCATTCATTCCTATTCATTACCACTTCTCTTGCCTGTTTTACAGTCATCCAACGCTTTTACTACACAATCTCTCTATCTCAATGGAGGTCTTCCTATCCCTCTACCTCCACTTGTATCGGACTCATATACTCTTTGTAAGCCTTTCATCTCCCATTCGCTCAACATGGCTATACCAGCACAGCACCCTTCTGTCTACTCTGGCCGACAAGGGTTCCTGCTGTCCCACTCTCCTACGTACCTCTTCATTCCTCAATTTGTCTATCCGTCACTCTACACATACTTCTCAAGCAGTTTATCTCCATCACATCTAACTTTATTTTCTCTTGTGCCTTCAGAGCCCATGTCTCAGCCCCATACATCACTGTTGGTATAGCTATCCCTTGATACATTGCACCTTTAGCTTTCATTCCGAGATGTTTCACCTTCCACATACTTCCTATTGCCCCGAAAACTTTCATTCCTTCACATACTCTCTGTTTTACCTCCATTTCCACACCTGCGACCTTGCTTATCACCACTCCTAGATATTTAAAACACTCCCCTTGTTTCAATATTTCCCCATTCAGCCGTACATCTAGATTCACCCTATGAGCACTTTTACACACCATCACTACATTTATTGATAATAATAATGATTATACTAATTCAGAAGAAAAACACATAGGAACTACAGACAGAGGAACGGAAGAACGAGAATTTTAAAACGAAAATGAGAATGGTAGGAAGATGGGAACATTAGAACAAAAACTGTTAACACGTGGATGTACAGTTGCCCACTTATGTTCTGTTCCTCATCGTGATCTTATGTTTGAAAGTAAAATTAGTATGAATTAATATCGAGTTTGGTTTCTCATATTTATCAGTTGACTAGTCAAATGAGTTAACCACTGCATAAGAAACTACACTCGTAATTCAATGATGCGCAATATATTTCCATGTATAAGATCACGGAGAGGAACAGAACTTATGTGGACAACTGTACAATGGTTACGGTACTCCAAACACATCTTAAAAACATCCTCTCATCAAAGTGCCTCTCCTCCTGTGATGTTTACAAACGGTGTGAGGGTCGGGGATCCCACATACGATCATACCAGAATAGCTCAAGAACACCACAAGGACACTTAAAGAGGAATAGGAATATAAAATATTTAAAAAGAACTTTATAGATTTTTTTTCTTTTTCTATGTGATTGAGGGAGGCAAAAGGCAGAACTGCCTATAGCGAGTGCCTCCCCCATAGTTGAAAGAGTGACGGCCAAAATCAAGGGACGGCCGAGCCAAAATGCCTGGACACACGGAGTTTGAAGCAATTGAAGTCATAGAGACTATCAACCCCTCACGATTATTAAGCCAACATAAGTCAGCAAGAAGAGTCTTTTGGAGAACCCCAGTCCCTTGAGACTATGAGAACTAGTGCGCATTATAAGGTTACTCCGATCCCAATAATTGAATCTTTAAAGCCAAGTTCTAAAGTATCTGGGCTATAATGAAGCATAGTAGTATTACGTTTGATACTAAATAAAATTAATACGTTGCCATTTATGCTCTTCACTGCACTTACACAAAACATAATCAAATGCATATATAATGAGAATGGCAGTAATGTTGAACCTGAAGAATAACTTAGGATTATGTTTATTTATTTGAATTACTGCACTATTGAAACAGAACTAGAACAAAGGGAATATATAGGATAACGAGAAGAACTCAAACATACACGGAAGAATAGTAAACAAGTAACTTACGCCAAATGTAGAATGTTAATACCTTTCGCTCTATTTCTTTTCCCCTTTAATATTAAGACCTTTCGTGCCATTTAGGTGTCGATATTTTCCTGGTGAGCGATAGCGAGCCTGTAAATTAGGAGGAACCGTCTTATGGCCTGGATATTTGTCTATCGAAAAATGTACAAGTTTATCTCTGATGGGGGACCTTGGGAGTGTTTTTAAAGTTTGATGGAGGCCTAGGGAGGAAACTATAAAAAAAAACGTAATTTATAAATACAAAGAAAGAAAGAAAGAAAAATAAAGACTGTGTGGGTCTTGAGTATTTCACTTATTGAAGGAAACAATCGACACACAAGAACCAAAGCATAATACGACAATTGGCCGTGGAAAAAGTCGTACAAAGGCATACTTGAAATAACACATAACACAGCAGGGGAGGTGTGGTGGAGTGGTCATGCCACTGGATTGGTAATCCAATGGACCCGGGTTCAAATCCCGATATGTCAATGGGAAGATATTATTGGGATTGAATTTGTGCTCTACCTAGTATCAGTGCATTATAACAAAGCCCACCGAAATGCCAAAAAAATACCCTCATTGTTCCCTGATTAAATAACACTGTATGAATATTCCCATATTCAAAATATGTTACAGGGGGACAATGCCTAGTGAGTTCACTGCTCAATAGGTGGCGTTCTGAGAGTGAGGGTCTGAGTCTGGAGGGTGAGACGGTGAAGCACTTGAGCGAAGCAACCAGCCGCTTCAGAGATGGAGCTGCTTTGAGCCATGATGGATGCTTCACATGTCTCACTCCCCAGGCTGGAACAAGACCTCACGGGCTTCACCGTGTTGAGCGGTGGAATGTACAGGCTCTCAGCCTATGCCCGAGAGGGAGTAGTTGGAATATAGAAAAAAAAAAAAAAAAAAAAAAAACATAATACATACATAATACAACATATATAACACATAATAACACATAACACATAACACAACACCTTCCTAACAGCCTAGTTTGTCTTTAAAGGTTGAGAAAGAAATATAATATGTAGTAAAATAATATTTTTAATAAAAATATTAAAAAATTTAATTAATAAAATTATAATAATAAGTAGTAATGATAATAATAAAAATATAATAATAATACCTACACGAAGAGGAAGTATGATATAAAAATATAATATCTAAAGTGCACCCTACAACACGAAAGGAAGAGACATTTCCATAAAACAAGAGCAAACAAAACTAAGATAAACAAAAACGAAGAGTAAACAAATCTAAGATAAGACAAAAGAGAACAAGGTCAGAAATGTATTGAAAAAGCGGATCTAAACATACTTGTAAACATTACCCTAACAACCAAGTGTGTTTACAAACTGTGAGAAGAGGGCCTGGGAGAGTTATGGTAACCCTGAGAGTCAGCTCAGGGTGTCAAACCGGAACAATTTTGTTTGAAGATTTGAATGATAGAAGGAATACAGGATAATTTAAAATGATATAGCATTGTTTTGGCCATTATATAACTTCCAAAGACATAAATTGAACTATAATTTTAGCTATACATATACATATACTGTACAATAATAACAACTAAAAATGTGGATTCGGCTTTCGTTTGACACAATGCCTGAGACAGTCGAGATCTTGTAGTAAGGGAGAGCGGCTAGCTTATTCTTTTGCACGTCATTTTGGTGCTGTAATTCGTCACTTGCGTCTTTCAGTCTATAAGGAAGTTGGAGCCGTAAACATCGATATTAAGCAAATATATGATAATAATGTAAGGTTCTGATGGATAATAAGTATGATTAATTGGGTTTTAACCCATTGGCTGCGGGAGACGTTCCCGAACGCTATGACAATTTACAGCAATTTACAGGCTTTTAAAGTCTCCAAAAGCCTGTAAAATCGAGCGCAAGGAAGCAGGACCGCCACACGTCCTTCTCTCAGTTAGGCAGCTGAGGCACTGAGGGCTCTGAGTCAGAGTCTCGTGAGATATACAGTGTGCCAAAGGCAAATGTAGCGAAACATTAGCGAGAATTGCTCATTTTAGCGAATGTCAATGGTAGCGTTGCGGGTGAACCCGGCGAACTACAAAGCTCGTTTTGGTGTCATTTTGAAGCTATTTTCTTCTATTTTTCGGCTGAATACATTTAATTTAATTCAGATACTTGCCTAATCAATCAGGAGTGCCTGAATGAGCCCTAATATGGCGGAAATATGCCCGCACCATAAGTCTTAAAGATAATATTTTTATACTGCAACCTTATTATAGCTGAAAATTCTGCTAAATATTGATGTTTACCCTTCTAACTTTCTTAAAGCCTGATAATTGCAAGTGGTCAATTATTAAAAACGGAGTGTTAGTTTCGTTTTGCTCATGTATAGTAGAATTATTTAGATCCAAAAACTGAATATGTATCCTGTTCCGTAAAGGAGAGAATAAAATACCGGTAGATGCAATATGGCGGATGTATGAACAGAATAGGAGAGCGAAATAAGAGGGTAGTAAAAATATGGCGGATGAATAAAGAGTTGCAAGTGAGAATAAGATACCGGCAGATGCAATATGGCGGATGTATGAACAGAGACAAGAGGGAATAATAATTGGGTAGATGCAATATGGCGGGTATATGAAGAGATATGGAGGAGTTAAATAATAGGGTAGATGCAATATGGCGGCCGTGTGAACCAAAATAGAGGATTGGAATACGAAGATCGGTGAGTGCCCGAAGAAGTCCATTATGTCCTTCAGCACCCCATTAAAGTCGCTCTCTCTTCCTCTCAAAGCTCACTTGGTCACCTTGCTAACAGATTCACACTCACTCACTCACTCACTTTCACTCTCTGTAACACACACACACACACACACACACACACACACACACACACACACCTAGGTTAGGAAAAAACCCCACTAGATTTTCAGCCTCACTGATTTAAGTGAATTATAAACCAACAATGATTATTGTTATTATTGGTACCGCGTAGAATGCTATGTACTTCACCCACTAAAGTAAACTATTTTTGTTTTATGTGGATGAGGGAGACAAAAGGCAAAATTGCCTGTAACTAAGTGCCTCCCCCAGAGTTGAAAGAGTGACAGGGCCAAAATCAAGGAATGTTCGAGCCAAAATGTCTGGACACACGGAGTTTGAAACAATATATATATATATATATATATATATATATATATATATATATGTGTGTGTGTGTGTGTCCCAGTGGTTGTGTGCGTGTCTCCTTGTCGTCGTTGTGCAATAAATTCGAGTTGTTTGTTTTTGTTCAGCATTTATACTTTTTTTTCCTTCTCCAAGCTCTCGTATTTCGCCTCTTACGCTTTCTTTCGTATCTTCTCGGGTTTCTTGCTCTTGTGTTCTTCCTTTTATTCTGTTCTTTGTTCTTTCGCCTGTTGTTGTTGTTCATGGTATTGTTCTTGTTTATTTTCCTTTACTTTGTTTATTGGATCTGCCTTTCGATTCCAAGTAGCCCCCTACTTTTCATCTTGTTCCTATTTTTCTCTTTTATTTATTTATCTTTCTTCTTCGTCTTCTTTTTATTTGTCTTCATCCTCTTCTTCTTCTTATTCTTATTCTTATTATTCCATCATCCACTCATTCCTCAATTCTCTCCTTCATCCTCCGTCTCGTCTTCCTGTTTATCACCGATTATCATCATCTATTTTTCTCCTCCCCCCTCTCTCTCTTGTTTATCATGGTTCTCCTTCACTAGATCTTCCCTCCACCTTTATCTCCGCCATCATCCCCTTCTCTCTCCACTTATTCTCAAGTTCTCTCTCTCCCCTCCTTTATCTCTCTTCTATATCTCTCCCCCTCCTCCCCCCGTTCCTCTCCCTCCATCCCCTTCTCTCACCCCTCCCTCTCCCCCCCTTCCCCCCTCTCTCCCCTCCTTTATCTCTCTTCTTTATCTGTCCCCCTCCCCTCATTCCTCTCCCTCCATCCCCTTCTCTCCCCCCTCCCTCTCCCCCCATTCCCTTCTCTCTCCTCTCCTTTATCTCTCTTCTTTATCTGTCCCCCTCCCCTCATTCCTCTCCCTCCATCCCCTTCTCTCACCCCTCCCTATTCTCCCTTACATTCTCTATCCTCTCCTTTATACTCCCCCCCTTCCCCTCATCATTCTTTTCCCTCCATCCCCTTCTCTCACCCCTCCCTCTCCTCCCATTCCTTTCTCTCTCTCCCCCTTCTCTCTCCCCTCCTTTATCTCTTCTAAATCTCTCTCCCTCTCCCTCCATCCCCTTCTCTCTTCCCTCCTTTATCTCCCCCCACCCCTCCACTTTTCCCATTCTTCTTCCTCCTTGCTTTATTGTTATTGTTGTTATTGTCATCATATAGTCCACTTTTCCCATTCTTCTTCCTCCTTGCTTTATTGTTATTGTTGTTATTGTCATCATATAGTCTGCTTTTCTTCTGTTTTCTCTCCCTTTTCCTTGCGTTATTTTCATTTTTGTCAGTAAAGTATTGTCATTATCATCATCATCATCATCTTACTATATGCATTTTTCTCCAGTGTCCTCCTCAATTTTCATTATTCCCTCGTACATTTTCTTCCTATATTCCCTCTTCATTTGTCATCATCATCATCATATTGTCTGCTTTGCTTGGCTTCTTCCATTCTTGTGTCATCATCATCATCATACTGTGTGCTTTCCTCTGCTTTTTTTATTTATAGAGATCTCTCATCTTAATATCATCTATACTGTGTGTCTTTGTGTCATCTCTATCAAACCAACACCATATCCTCTCATTCCCAACATCATCTTTGATCTCACCATTTTGTCTGTTTCTCTCTACCATTAGCTATTGCTTATTTAATTTCTCTTTCTTTTTTCTTTCTGTTCTTTTTTCTTTCTCTCTCTAACCCCCTTTATTCCATTCTATTATTTAAATCTTTTTCACTATTTCTATTTTTTTCTTTCTAATGTCTTTCTCCTCCTTTTTTTTGTCTTTGTTTTCTTTTTTTTGTTTTTTTTTTTTTCTCTTTTTTGTTTTCTCTCTCTCTTTCTTTTTCTTTTTTTT
>JAVRFV010000524.1:0-7500 GCA_032716605.1 Paralithodes platypus
ATTGGAGAGTACTATAAATATATTTGACCCTCTTTAATCTCCCCCACTCACATGCACCCGGCCTAAGCTTCCATGTAATTACTGGGTTCACAAGTGGATCACCAGCTGTTATCATTGTTGGGGGGGGGGGGAGGAGTCATGGCGCCGCTGTCAGTCTTTGGAGGTGTGGTTGGGGGGGGGGGGGGGGGGGGGGGTGTAAGGGTACGTGCTGCACATATTTGTTTTCACTTTAAAACAGATCTGGACACACACCACACACACACACACCCACACACACACACGTATTTAACATAAACCACACACACACACACACACACACACGCGAATTTAGCATAAACTACACACACACACTTTGTGATTTGTAATTGCGTCACACACACACACTGGTAGCATCATCATCACACTCTCACAACTCTCTCTCTCTCTCTCTATGTCTATTTTGGTTGGAAATGCGTAGACTGCGAGGTCAGCTCATTGCTACCTTATAATAATTAATGGTGTTGACATTATGGATTATATAATTTTTGTTGACATTATGGATTATATAATTAATGGTGTTGACAACTATAATTAATGTTTTGACATTATGGATTATATACTATGGTTTGACATTATTGGTATATTTTAATGGTGTTGACATTATGGATTATATAATTAATGGTGTTGACATTATGGATTATATAATTAATGGTGTTGACATTATGGATTATATAATTAATGGTGTTGACATTATGGATTATATAATTCTGGTGAGAGTATGGACTAATACCACATTAGGGAGTATATGATTATATAATTAATGGTGTTGACATTATGGATTATATAATAATATGTTGACATTATATTAATATATTATGGTGTTGACATTAATATATTAATATATTGTTATATATAATTTTTGTTTAGTCTTAATATGAATACTACACGCAGCCATGGATGGAAAATACAATTGAAGAGGTTCAGCACTAGTATATGTGGTCACTTTTTTTACTCTATAAACAACAAAAGTAATAGCAATTATGTCTGTTAAAAATACGAAAATATATAAAGGAATAAATTAAAAATATATATTGTTTTAATCCGCGTTGTCCCGGCAGTAATAACGTGAGAGGAAATACAACTACACACACACAAACCATTTTCCAAGATAATATATATATATATATATATATATATATATATATATATATATATATGTATATATATATATATATACCGGTTATATATATATCTATATATATATATAGATATATATATACTGTATACCGGGTATATATATATATATATATATAATAATAATATATATATATATATATATATATATATATATATACTGTATACCGGGTATATATATATATATATGCAGTATATAATTATACTGTATATATTACTGGCGACGTCCGTGATATAACCCCGAGTGGTGCTGTGTTAGTCTCACAATGATTACTACCAAAGGGTTACGAAAGAAAGCAAGCAACAACATATTTACTGAGTCTCACAATAGGCCGCTTGAATCGAGTTCACTCATATTGTGCACTTCGTTATTTAAATATATATACTGTAGTTCTCTCAATAACTCCTCTTATGTTTTTTTATATTCTGGAAATCAGTTTAGTTTAGTTTAGAAAACGTTGTCCGGTGTTTTTGTTATATCTCATTAACTCAACGTCCATTCCACTCGTCCACTCTGCACTCTCTCTCTCTCTTCGCCGCAACGTTGCATCTCTCAATGTTCTACCGCTATTACAATAGTCAGTGTTCCTCAGAGCTCTCTCAGTGTATACCTCATCCTCTATGTAGAACACGTAGCACCCGTATTACAACACAATTCCACCCCTTCTCTATGCAACTCTCCAACGCAAGAGTTAAGCGATATTCCTAATCTTTCTTTTATTCAACAGCCGAGGTGTGGAACTCTCTCCCTGAATCCATTTTCCCCTCATCCTATGACTGAAATTGCTTGAAACTCTGTGTGTCCAGGCATTTTGGCTTGTACATTCCTTGATATTAACCCTGTCACTCTTTCAACTCTGGGGGAGGCACTCGTCTCAGGCAGTTTTGACCTTTGTCTCCCTCATCCACATAAAAAAAATCAAAAAAATAATTAATCTCTGGCTTACACAACCGAGATTAATGAGTAAGGCTTAATTACTGAGCGTTAATCCCGGCATAAGTATATACTGTTTATGCGAGTGTCCAACATTTAATCAAAGAACGCACACCGAGGCACTAATCCAAGCATTGTGGCGTGGGGAGATTTCCACTTGAGGGATTTTTTCCTGGACCCCTTTCTCCCTCATGTTTAGCCCCATTGCTTTTGAGATTTTAAGACCTTCGTCCTAGTAGTTTGGATATTTTAAGACATTTTGCCCCATTTCTGTCAATTTTAAGACCTTTCGTGCCGTTAAGGTGTCGATTTTTTCCTGGCGAGCGATAGCGAGCCTGTAATTTAAGAGCAACCGGCCTCCGGCCGGGACATTTTTCTACCGAAAAATGTACAAATTTATCTTGAAAGGGGGTCTACAGGGTGTAATTTTAAGCTTGATGAAAAAGTAGGGAACAAACTAAATACCTCCCCATAATAGAACCGATGACGCCAGTACAATACCCCAGAGTGGTGGTGGGGGGGGGGGGGGTTAGTTGTCCAGGGGGGTTAGAGCTCACTTGATTATCACACTTAGGTATACTCTATTTCATTCTCACACTTATTTATATTCTATTTCATTCTCACACTTATTTATATTCTATTTCATTCTCACACTTATTTATATTCTATTTCATTCTCACACTTATTTATGTTCTATTTCATTCTCACACTTATTTATGTTCTATTTCATTCTCACACTTATTTATATTCTATTTCATTCTCACACTTATTTATGTTCTATTTCATTCTCACACTTATTTATATTCTATTTCATTCTCACACTTATTTATGTTCTATTTCATTCTCACACTTATTTATATTCTATTTCATTATCACACTTATTTATATTCTATTTCATTCTCACACTTATTTATATTCTATTTCATTATCACACTTATTTATATTCTATTTCATTCTCACACTTATTTATATTCTATTTCATTCTCACACTTATTTATATTCTATTTCATTCTCACACTTATTTATATTCTATGTCATGCTATTATTAGAAGACTGTGTGCTGTTTGGAAAGGGTCTGTGAGAGTCAAAGGGATTATTGAGATATATGTTAACCCAATGATTGCTAGAGGTCCTTCCCATAATGTATACAATCACTGAGTGTTACTAATATTAGACAGAATCAAAGGAATTACGTCAATGTAGTGATAATATTAATAACCATTGACGCCAGTATAATAGTCCCGAGTGTTGGTGGTGTTGAAAGGAATACTGGAGAATTCGACCTGAAAAAAATCGACCCGAAACGAGTTCGCCCCGTTAGGAGAATTTCGACCCGCTGCGAGTTTGACCCGTTTATGCCACGCCCCACCCTCCCCTTCCCCAAAGGGGTACTGGAGAATAACCTAACCTAACCTAACTTGACTTAACCGAACCCAATTTAACATAACTTAACCTAACCTAACCCTAACTTACCCTAACATAACAGAGCTCCCAGCTCTGGTCTCCCCAAAAAGTAGGAGAAATAACAGAAATTGAAGCCACCCAGAGGACATTCACCAGTAAAATCCATGGGTTTCAACACTTTAACTACTGGGAGAGACTTAAGGAGCTGCAGCTGTACTCACTTCAAAGACGTAGGGAGAGATACATCATCATCTACGTCTGGAAGATTTTGGAAAAAAAGGTACCAAATCCAAACATCCAAGAGTCTCAGCACCAAAGGCGAGGGAGGCTGTGCTATGTGAGGACTACGCCGGGATCAACACAAAAAATCAAATCCCTGATCCATCACAGCTTTACATACAATGGAACCAGACTGTTCAACTGTATACCAGCCCCTCTCAGGAACATAACCGGGGTGTCTCCAGACACCTTCAAGAAACACTTGGACATGTGGCTGGCCAAAATACCGGACCGGCCACCAACACCAGGATACCCCAGCACCAACTCCAACGACTTCTGGAATGGAGAGTGGAAGAAAGGGAGCTGCCTGGTCGCAGTGGAGCCCCAGCTCAACTGTGTCACTAACGGACGGAATACAACTAAGTGTAACTAAGTGTAAGTGTAACCTAATCTAACCTAACCTAACATACGCTAATCTAACCTAAACTAACATAAGCTAATCTAACCTAAACTAACTTAACTAACTTAATCTCTCCTCTCTCTCTCTCTCTCTCTCTCTCTCTCTATAACAGCCTGCATTGCGTTATATACCAGGCCACCAGCTGTTAGAAATGATTTTGTTGTTGTTATTGAAGAGCCCGGGTGTTGTTATTAATGCCACACACCACGATCAGCTGTTATAGATGACGACGGTGTTGTTGGTTGTGTGTGTTCTCTATGTGTGTTGTGTGCGTTAACTGTGCGTGAGTCTGTGTGTATATATATATATATATATATATATATATATGTGTGTGTGTGTGTGCGTGTATATATGTGTGTGTGTGTGTGTATGTGTAAGTATACTATATGTACGTTTCCTCCCCGCCACCAAGCAGCATCATCTTCCAGCCCCCGAAGATGAAGGGAGCGGTCTGGAAAGTCTTATATACGCCTCCTTCTTCTTCCTCCTTCTCCTTCTGCTTCTTCTTTCTCCATCTTCTTACTCCTCTTCCTTCTTCGCTTTCTTCTTTTCTTCTTTCTTCTAGTCCTCATTCTTAACCACCTCCTCCTCCTCCACCTTCTTCTTTCTGTTCGTCTCCTCTCCTGCCCATCCCTCCTCGAAGGTAGGGGTGGAAGTTCAGCTCTTCCGGTTAACCCTTTGGCAGTACCCAAAGATAACAATATTTCACCTTTCCCTTCTTCTCCCCTTCCCCCTCCTCCTCCTCCTCCTAGTCCCCCCTTCTCCTCCCTACCCCCCTCCCCCTCGTCTGAAGCCTGAAGGTAGGGGTGGAAGTTGTGCTCTTCCGGTTAACCCTTTGGCGGTACCTAAGGATAACAATATTTCACCTTCCCCTCCTTCTCCCCCCTCCTCCTCCCCTTCCCCTTCCCCTTCCTCCTTATCCCCCCTACCCCTGCGTCTGCTCCTCCTCCTCCTCCTTATCCCCCCTCCCCCTGCTCCTCCTCCTCCTCCTCTATCCTCTATCCTCCCTCCTGTTACTCCTTACCCCCCCCTCCTCCCTCCCCCTCGCCCTCACCTGAAACATGAAAGGTGTAAGTTCAGCTCTTCCGGTTCAGCCTTTGCCAAGGATAACAATATTTCACCTTTCACCCCACCTCCCTGGGGTAGCAGGAAAGGGCAGAGTTTATTATTTGTATTTAATTAGGTAGGCCGGAAATCGTGACCCTCTAGCCTCTGTAACTCCAAAAGGGCTAGACCAAATCGGCTGACCCTTTATCTCTCCATAGCTTTCATTTTCTGCCCCCCCCCCCCACCCCCCCCCTTAATCTGTCTTGATAGCCTAGTGCTTAGTGTGCGGATTTTCGGTGTGAGTATCCTACGTTCGAGTCCTTGGAGTACCGTACCACATGTATTCATTACTTTCATTGATTTTATTAGTTAAAATTAGTTGGTGAGTTGGTGAAAACAAATATGAATATAATTTACGAAAAGTACCTCCCTGACAAATGGTTGATGACAGTAACAACAACAACAACAACAACAACAATAACAACAGCAACAGCAATATCAACCACAACAAAAAACTCAACAACCATATTGAACAACAACAGTAACAACAACAACAGCAACAACAACACTAGCAATAACAACAATAATAACAACAGTAACAACAACAACAACACTAGCAGTAACAACAATACTAACAACAGTAACAACAACAACAACAACAACAAGAACGGGGAGCTAGGCATCTGTCACTACCTAAGACTAACAACAACAACAACAACAACAACAACAATAACAATAGTAACACCACTAACAACAACAACAACAACAAATACATTAAGTTGTAGTACTCGCTTTTTATGGACCCCCTTCTTCCTCATGTTTAGCATATTAGTTTTGAGGTTTTTAGACTTTCGTTCCGTTAGTTTGGCGATTTTTATACTTTTCTCCTCATATTTTGGTCAATATTAAGACCTTTCGTGCCCTTTAGCTGTCGATTTCTTTCCTGGCGGGCGATAGCGAGCCTCTAATTTTAGAAGGAACCGGCTTACCGAAAAATTTAAAAATTTATTTTGAAAGGGGGTCTAGGTTTTGTTTTGAAAGGGGGTCTAGGTTTTGTTTTGAAAGGGGGTCTAGGTTTTGTTTTTCTAAGCTTGATGAAGGTCTAGCGAGGAAACTAAAAAACAAAGTAATAAATAAATACATGACCAAAAAAGCAAGCATTAACCCCTTAACAACACCAGTAAGTTATAAGGGGTAGGGCCAGCCCGGGGGGAGCCAGGCGTCTGTCACTACCCAAGCTCACCTTTAGTATTCGTACCATCCCGTTTGGCAGACCCAGACATCCCCCCCTGCCTCTTAAACCCCCTCCTCTTCCCATTTTCCCCCCCTCCCCTGTTTCCCCTCTCCCCCCTCCCCATGTCTAGACTCCCCCTTTTAGCTTTCTCTACCCCTTCCCTTTAGCTGTGTTTCCCTATCTCTTCTCTCTCTCTCTCTCTCTCTCTCTCTCTCTCTCTCTCTCTCTCTCTCTCTCTCTCTCTCTCTCTCTCTCTCTCTCTCTCTCTCTCTCTCTCAATCCCTTTATCTCTCTATAGCTTTCATTTCCCGTCCCTTCTCCCCCCCCCCCCCTCCTCGCCCCCTCCTGAATTTCCCTCACCCCTCTCTTCCTCCTTTTACCCCCTCATCTTCTGCCCCCCCTCCCCTCTCTCCCTTTTACCACCCCTCTCCCTCTCTCTCCCTTTTACCTTTTAACCCCCATCTCCCCCCCCCCCCCCCCCCCCGTATGTATTTTCCCCTCCCCTCTCTCCTTTTTTATTCCCCCTCTTTCCTTTCCCTCCTCCCCCCTTCTTCTTCCCCCCCCTGTCTGTATTTCCCCCTCCCCTCTCTCCCTCTTGCCCCCCCCCCATCTCCCCCCCCCCCCTCATGTCAGTTATTCCCTCTCCTCTCTCTCTCTTATATTCTCCCCCTCTTCCTCCCCCATGTCAGTATTTCCCTCTCCCCTCTCTCCCTTTTACCCCCCCCTTCCCTCTCCCCCCCTGTTAGTATTTCCCCCCCCCCCCCCCCCCCCTGTCAGTATTTCACTCTTCCCTTTCTCCTTTTTAACCCCCTCCCTCACCCCCCCCCCCATTTCAGTATATCCCTCTCCCCTCTCTCTCCCTTTTACCCCCCTCTCTCGCTTTTACCCCCCCCCCCATTTCAGTATATCCCTCTCCCCTCTCTCCAACAGTAAAACAAGCAAGCAAGCAAGTAACGGAGCGAGTAAATATAAATGAACACAAGAAAACAATCAATAGAGCAAGTACATAAGCTATGGCAAGGTAAACAA
>JAVRFV010000524.1:12500-14458 GCA_032716605.1 Paralithodes platypus
TCCGAGTGTACATGCATACATAAATACGCCCTTGTATTGAGTATTGTTCACATGTGTGGGGAGGTTCCTCTCACACCGCTCTCCTAGACAAAGTTGAAAGGAAGGCCTTTCGTATCATTAACTCCCGTCCACTCACCAACTCTCTGCAATCTCTCTCTCTCCGCCGCAATGTTGCATCTCTCTCGCTATTCTATCGCTACTATAATAATCAGTGTTCCTCAGAGCTATCCCAGTGCATACCACCTCCTTTACGTAGGGCACGTGGTACCCGTCTTGCAACTCAATCCCACCCTACTCTGTGCAACTCTCCAACCCAAGAGTGAAACGTTACTCTCAAACTTTCTTCTACTCAACATCTGAGCTCTGGAACTCTCTCCCAGAATCAGTCTTTCCCTATTCCTATGACTTACATTGCTTCAAACTCCGTGTGTCCAGGCATTTTGGCTCGAACGTCCCTTGATTTTGGCCCTGTCACTCTTTCAACTATGGGGGAGGCACTCGCTATAGGCAGTTATGCCTTTTGCCTCCCTCAATCACATAGAAAAAAAAAAAAAAAAAAAAACATACACACATAGGTACAGACATATATACATATATACATGCATACATACTGATGGTCAATCTAGTCCAGGGGATCAAACGAGATACATTTTATTTGGAGATTTGCATGAATACGAGAAGGAATACAAGCAAATTAACATGACACATATTTGTTTCGATTGCTTTATCACTTTCAAAGACAAAATTTGTGTGTACGTATGTGTGTGTAACATCTAAATATAGCCCATTTCTGTACACTACACAGGTGTCTATATATATGTGTGTATGTGAATGTGTATATACAGTATGTATGTATGTATGCATGTGTACCATCTAAATATAGTCCACCTCTCTACACTACACAGGTGTCTATATATACGGGTGTGTGTGTGTGTGTGTGTGTGTATGTGTGTATGTGAATGGGTATGTATGTATGTATGTGTACCATCTAAATATAGTCCACCTCTCTACACTACACAGGTGTCTATATATACGGGTGTGTGTGTATGTGTGTATGTGTGTATGTGAAGGGGTATGTATGTATGTATGTATGTGTACCATTTAAATATAGTCCACCTCTCTACACTACACAGGTGTCTATATATACGTGTGTGTGTGTGTGTGTGTGTATGTGAATGGGTATGTATGTATGTATGTGTACCATCTAAATATAGCTCATCTCTCTACACTACACAGGTGTCTATATATACGTGTATGTATGTATGTATGTATGTGTAACATCTAAATATAGCTCATCTCTCTACACTACACAGGTGTCTATATGTACGTGTATGTATATATGTGTGTACAGTAGGTGTGTAATTATATGCGTGTATGTACCGGTATATATGTATACCATGTCAATATAGCCATCTCTCTCCTTTTCACAAGTGGGTATGTATACGTGTGTATGTAATATGGGTGTGTGCATGTATGTATGTATGTATGAGTGTATGTATGTAGTGGGTATGTAAGTGTATGTGTATGTATGCATGCACGTATGTGTGTACTATACCATCTAAATATAACCTGTTTTCTCTCCACAGGTGTGTATAATATGTACGGGAGAGGAGACCAATACAGCTGTATAGATACCCTCGTTAACAGGTGTGTATGTATGTGTGTGTGTGTGTGTGTGTGTGTGTGTGTGTGTGTGTGTATGTGTGTGTGTACTGCGTATGTATATATATATTGAAAGTAATTACACATCAAACACCAGGATACAAAGCTAATCACCATCAATATACCCAATGAATGTACAGTATATACCTAAAAAACAATGTACAAATTAATCTAGAAGGGGGATCTAATGTATTTTTTTATTTTTGTTATTTTGATGTAGGTCTAGGGTCTTTGGGTATTTTTAAAAATCTTGGTTGAGGTCTAGGGAGGAAACTAAACATATTGATAAAAATAGT
>JAVRFV010000525.1:0-14448 GCA_032716605.1 Paralithodes platypus
TTGACGACGATATGGGGTGAAAGGTCTTAAAATCGACTAACTAATGGGGCAAACATCTTAACTTATGAAAACTAATGGGGCTAAACATGAGGGAGAAAGTGGTCCAGAAAACCGGCCCATGTCCCCTTAAGAATTCTGTAAATTACATTAGTTTACTCGTGATGGTGATAGACGGCAGCCGACTGTTTATACTTAACACAACTTGACATGTTCATTGGTGATTGTGTTTCCATAGGTGACCGGTCAACTCAACCAGTAGACCATTTCAACCAGTAGCTCTCAACCAGTACCAAATCAACCAATACGGTTAGGTTAGGTTAGTACTATATTTTGGCACTGGTTTGGTTGGTATGGGTTAATTTGGCACTGGTTAAGAGCTACTGGTTGAGATGGCATGGAGCCGTTTCCATACTACCGCCCTCGCTGATTCTCAAAAACACCTTCATATAATTTTGTCTCGAATATATTGTAAAGGAGCAGACATTTTCCAGGGGTGTTTGTGTAGATGGAATACTTTAGATTAAGACAAACATAGGTTGCTTCTTAGTGTACTCAATCGTCCATTATTTTGATACGTTATCGAGAGTTTATCTAACTGAGCCCTGTTGCTGCTCTCTCTCTCTCTCTCTCTCTCTCTCTCTCTCTCTCTCTCTCTCTCTCTCTCTCTCTCTCTCTCTCTCTCACTCACTCACTCACTCACTCACTCACTCACTCTCTCTTTTTCTCTCCCTCCCTCTCTCCCCCCTCTCTCTCTCACACACTCTCTCTCTCTTCCCCCCTCTCTCTCTCTCTCTCCCCCCTCTCTCTCTCTCACACTCACTCTCTCTCTCTCCCTCTCTCCCCCCCCCTCTCTCTCTCACACTCACTCTCTCTCTCCCCCCCCCCCATGTCTTTCTAGCGTCATCAGTCTTCCTTATCTCGACCCTTTTTAAGCCATACTTTGTCCACGAGTTTCTCAGGTTTCCATTTCTGTTATATTCACTTTTGTTTTGTAATATCCATTGTATATACAGGTATATATTGTAATATTTGTCTTTATGAACTATCTCTCTCTTGGTCATTGTCAGCCTAATCGTAATATAGAAGTTCTTAAGGCTTTCATTAACAATGTATTTATTAACCTTTTGACGGGGGGGGTTGGGGTTTTGTGCAATAAAATCGCCTATATTCTATTTACTACGACTTGGCCTGAACTTTTGCCACCTAACCATATATTGCGTAAAACGGATTAGATCAATCGAACGGATAATTCTAGCATTTATGAAGAGTCAACCAGTTAGAGGTATGAATTGCCCACGTCCTTAATCCCTGTGTTTGAATTACAATGAGTGGAGCGTCATTTGTTATGGCTTGTATATAGGGAATAGATAATAGCGTCACCTACAATACAAGCAATGAAGGTAAACTTGTAATGAAGAGGATACTCAGGCAGTTATAACCATCTTACCTCGGTAATGCGTTCAGCACTCCCCGAGGGTCCCCGGCCACGGAAGCAAAAATCATTCCATGGGAAATCAAAGATGTACTGCCGGAGAGCCTCCCAGTCGGCAGCGCCAAAGTGCCACAAGTGCTGCCGGCTGGGAGGATCGGGTGACCGTACTGGAGAGATAGGACAGGTGACAGAGATAGTTCATGGTCGGAGGAGCCCAAAGGAGAGAAAAGATTGACAGTATAAGAAGAAGGGTTAGAAGTTAGAAACAAGTCAAGAATGTTGGGCCGATCTCCGAAGCGATCCGGGATACGCGTGGGTTGCTGAACTAACTGCCCTAGGTCATTCTGACTCATTCAGAATAGAAAAGACGTAGGCTTGTTCACCAGCTTGGTCAGTAGTGTGAGAGGAGAGCCATTGGCGGTGGTGAACGTTGAAATTTCCTAAGATGGAGATTTCTGAGAAAGGAGAAATGGATAGAATGTGTTCCACTTTAGAGTTTAGATAGTCGAAGAATTTGGGAAAGTTGGTAGAGTTAGGGGAAAGATAGACAACATAAATATTTAGTATGAGGATGATAGGATATTTTGAGCCATAAAGTTGAGAATTCAGAGGAGTCAAAATCAGGAACACGAGAGCAAATGAGTTTGTTGTGCACGTATGCACACCATCCGCATTTGGCGTGTAACATGGCAAGCAACAGTAAGTTCAAGTTCAAGTAAACTCATCCAGTGGTAGCCTGATTAAGAGAAATATGTGTCATAGATCTGAAGGGATGACTCGAAATATATATATACACTGTTGCTTGCCATGTTACACCCCTCCCGAATTCCTTTATAGTGCATTGTTAATCTTGAGCCAACCTTCCAATCTAATTTTACCCTCTGAGTATTATTACGCTTTTTCTCCTTTACTTAAAGCTCCCATTGGGCGATTTTATTAAGACTTGGCATGTCTTGTCACGTTCCCTAACAACCTTCACCTCCCCCACTAATTCCTTCCAAATGGGCTGTGAATCTGGACGCAGCCTTACAGTCGTGTTAATTAGCGCTCGTCCCAGCTGACTTATTCAAACCCCCACGGCTGCAAATTGTTGTTGCCTGCCACACGCGACGCCGGGGACCTCCGTAATCACACCACCAAGACGGAGGAACTGGTTATTAGGTACAACTGATATGGGCAGCTCTCATACATTTTGAAGCCTCGAGATGATTAAGGGAGCTCAGACGGTATTGTGTCGCATAATTTACTGGTTCGGCTCAATGGTTTAAGGAGGGGGTTTAGTGTGTGTACATTTTTCGGTAGAAAAATGTCCCGGCCGAAGGTCGATTCCTCTTCAAATACAGGCTCGCTAATGGGGCGAATGAGGGAGGAGGAGGACTCGAAAAACCAAATGCCTCCCCTTAAATGAACCTCCGAAACGAAAATATCAGGTAACGAAATAATAAAGAGATTCAATTCAGCCCGAGACAGCTTTGAGCACGTATGTATCAGCAGTAATGACCGTGCCTGTACAAGAAAGGCAATTGATACATATGGCAACACTCAACCTATAGTCTATTCGCTGTAAGCAGGCGAGAAATCATGAACTCTTTCCTCTGTAACTCAAAAAGGGCTAGAGCAAAGTGGCTGTAAATGTCCATATCTATTCCTTGTCTGACTCTTCCCAAATGGTAGAAATATTAGCCCGATTACTCCAGTCGTTTTAGAGTTACGGAGGTTAGAGGTCATGATTCCTCGCCTACTTACAGCGAATAGACTATAGCCTAACTTAGTGTACTATGCTCCAGCTGTTTTCATATCTACCATATATAATATATATATAGGCCTAATATATATATATATATATATATATATATATATATACTGTATAATGTATATATAACATTCGATGCAAATAAAAAAACATCGAAGAAATTAATACACTGGTATATATTATAACATTAAGGGGAGATATCCACTTGAGTGATTTTTTTTCATGACTCCTTTCTCCCTCATGTTTAGCCCCATTGTTTTCTAATTTTAAAACGGTCGCCCCATTATTTTGAGGATTTTAAGAACTTACAACCCATTTCTATCAATTTTAAGACCTTTCGTGCCATGTCGATTTTATCCTGGCGAGAGATAGCGAACCTGTAATTTAAGAGGAACCGGCTTTTAGCCGGGACATTTTTCTACCGAAAAATGTACAAATTTATCTTGAAAGGGGCTCAAGGGGGTGTAATCTTAAGCTTGAAGGATATCTAGGGACCAAACTAAAAACCTCCCCTTAAGCCGACCGAGACCAATGCCTTCTCTACACAGACGTCTAATATACAGACGGCCGTGACAAGACGCGCCGTCACCATCATTACAAAGTGGTGGGAAATGGGTTGCAATGAAAACTTGTGGGCAGAGTTGGGTGACTGTATTATGGTAGAGCGGCTTTATGCGGCGCTGTTGGGAGTTCTGGGGAATTTTGTACCTGGTGTGGGGCGTATATACCTTGTTTGGCTGCTAAGGTGAAAGAAATGAATGAATGGTCGTATACGTAGCGAGAGATGCTATTATTCTTAAACAGTTCCGGTCTAATATTATGCTGTATTGTAGGATGTGCTTTACGGTTCGTCAGGAGCACCCGAACAGTAGAAACGTACCTTCGATATGCATTTATTAGTTACAGAATGTGTGACAATATATGATTTAGTTCAGGATAACTTGGAATAATTAGGCCAAAATATGTGTCTGAGAGTATACACTTAGCCACTTTTTCATCGACCCCGCACTAGCAGTTACCAAACAATGCTAGGTAGAGTAAGTTTGTCTGTAAGGGCAATTGTAATTGTGCCTCACCATCCACAAGTGTCTGGAGTCATCAACGGTACCATTCCTTCTCATACTTTTCTCTGCACTACATGTTTTATAAATAACATTTTTACCAACAAAATGGTTAGGGTAGTGGACGATATACTGTAGTTCCTATATAGGGGATAGTGGCTGGTTTTTTGGTCTATTTATTCATTTATTCATATAATGTTTTAGTTTCCTCCCTAGACCTCCATCAAATTAAAACAAAAACACATCCTAGACAACCCCCCCCCCCCCCCCCCCCTTCTAGATAAATTTTTACATTCTTCGGTAGAAAAAGTTCCCGGCCAAAGGCCGGTTCCTCTTAAAATTACAGGCTCGCTATCGCTCGCCAGGAAAAAATCGACACCTAAATGGCACGAAAGGTCTTAACATTGACAACGAAATGGGGCGAAGGTTGCTAAAATTGTCAAACTAATGGGCCGAACGTCTTGAAACCTCAAAACTAACGGGGCTAAACACGAGGGAGAAAGTGGTCCAGAAAACCGGCCCATTTCCTCTTAAATGCAAAATGAGTCTTGCTTACGGATTAGAGTTGACTATAGTGACTTACAATAAATGAGTCTTGCCTACGGATTAGAGTTGACTATAGTGACTTACAATAAATGAGTCTTGCATACGGATTAGAGTTGACTATAGTGACTTACAATAAATGAGTTGCATACGGATTAGAGTTGACTATAGTGACTTACAATAAATGAGTCTTGCATACGGATTAGAGTTGACTATAGTGACTTACAATAAATTCAATTCTTGTTTGCTACTCGAAGATTATGAAGTGCCATTACTTAATGCATATACAGTATATATATATATAATTTATGTATTTTATGTTATAGTCCATTCATTATAAGTAGACCAAAAATCGTGACTCATAACCTCTGTAACTCAAAAAGGGCATTTGGACTGTACATTTCCACACTTATTATTTTGGCTGATTCATCCCAAATGGTAGAAATGTTGGCTCAATTACTCTAGCCGTTTTCTTAGGAATAATGGTTACAGGTTTTCGCCGAATTATAATGAACATTGACAAGAACAGTTCATTAATGTTACAAAAGCATTCATGGTTTGCTTTCCTTGTATATATATATATATATATTTTTCTAATGCTGAATAATTTACATAATATAATCATTGCCTTCCTGTCTGTACAGGATAATTACCTCCGCCAACAAACTTGGACAGAGGTTATGTTTGTTTGTTTTTTGCCTGCGTTTGTCTGTCTGTTTGTTTGTCTAGAAGCAAAGATATCTCACAAAGCTATGGACCGATTTTCACGAAATGTGGTGGCCTCATAGGATATGCGTCATGTAAATTGTGATTCCATTTTGGAAGCAATCGGTAGAGCGCATACCTCCGCTAGCGTAGGCGGAGGTACTCACTTTCCTGGGTGGCGCTCTAGTTTATGATTAGTGATGTTATTGCATAATAGGAAATGCATTTTACTTTTATCTGCTTCATGGTAGTGATAGGACGTCCCCCTCTAAGTTACTAGGTGATGTATGGTGTACTAAGCTTATTTCCTTGCAAATATCATGTAATTCAATGTATAGCCTAGTTAATAGTTAATTTCGTGTCACTACTCACAACTTGTTAGAGATCTGTTAGTGGATAAACATTGGTATTTCTATATTGATGTTTTATATTAGAAGTGGGTCATAATGATCTACACCACATCTGTAGTATTATTTACTTATCATTCAACTTTATGGGGTTTAACTTATAATATGAGTTGGGATAAGAATTGGACGTCATTTTGGATTCATAAATAAATACTGTAGGATTCACTTGATTAATATATATTGTAGGATTCACTTGATTAATAAATACCGTAGGATTCACTTGATTAATAAATACTGTAGGATTCACTTGATTAATAAATACCGTAGGATTCACTTGATTAATAAATACTGTAGGATTCACTTGATTAATAAATACTGTAGGATTCACTTGATTAATAAATACTGTAGGATTCACTTGATTAATAAATACTGTAGGATTCACTTGATTAATAAATACTGTAGGATTCACTTGATTAATAAATACTGTAGGATTCACTTGATTAATAAATACTGTAGGATTCACTTGATTAATAAATACTGTAGGATTCACTTGATTAATAAATACTGTAGGATTCACTTGATTAATAAATACTGTAGGATTCACTTGATTAATAAATACTGTAGGATTCACTTGATTAATAAATACTGTAGGATTCACTTGATTGATAAATACTGTAGGATTCACTTGATTGATAAATACTGTAGGATTAATTTGATTAATAAATACTGTAGGATTCACTTGATTAATAAATACTGTAGGATTCACTTGATTAATAAATACTGTAGGATTCACTTGATTAATAAATACTGCAGGATTCACTTGGTTAATAAATACTGTAGGATTCACTTGATTAATAAATACCGTAGGATTCACTTGATTAATAAATACTGTAGGATTCACTTGATTAATAAATACTGTAGGATTCACTTGATTAATAAATACTGTAGGATTCACTTGATTAATAAATACTGTAGGATTCACTTGATTAATTTAGCTCACATTAGTTAAAGTTGGGTTATATAAAGTATATTAGACTATGTAAGCTAGGTTTAGTTAGCTTAGATAAATTAGGTTAGATGAATTTCCGATAGAAACGAATGTCAAAATGATCAAATCCAAGTGAATCACACCATAACCCGTAAACATAATAATAATATTAATAATAATAATTGTGACCCTAATAAATTAATAAATATATAAATTGTAAACATTTAGCTAAATACAGATACGGGTACCACTGGAGACTAAACGAATCTACAAGAGTTGGTGTTCTATGTACATTAAATTTCAAGTGGCTTGGAATTTAAGTTATATAGAAAACCAACTCTTGTAGATTCTTATATTCATTTTATCTCGAACCATCATATTAATGTCAAATTGTGATTATTTTCTGGCATGTTTTAAGAGCATTAACCCACTGAGCCCCAGCGACGCAGTGTTTGTGTCAGCAATGTATGTAACGCTAAACCCCAGCGACGCAACAGTTGCGTCAGTGTTACTTGGTCCTATGGCACCTAGAGGGCTCAGATTTCTATGGGAGCTGTGTAAGTATCCCACGCAACCATAAAAATGGTTGCAAACTCTCATAAGTCCAACTGCGTGCATGTGAGCGTGCAAAAAACGGAATTTTGGGTGTTATTGCCTTCAATTTTTTACTCTTGTAAAATCCGGTTTCGGGGGCTCCGTAGGACCAATTTTTGACCTTTTTGATATATATATATATATATTTTTTTAGTTTTTCCTTCATTCCTAACCCATTCGCTATTGTTTCTGGAAAAAACACTTTTTTCAAAACCGGCTGGTCCCTGGTGGTACATTTATTAATAACTAGCTGGGGCTCAGTGGGTTAAGGAAATGTAGCCCATAATTCATAGATAATTAATATATCAAATATATTGTCTAAGCAAAACACTATGCTTCCATGAAAGTCTAGTGCATCAAAAGCTTAGCCAACGCCCAAAACACTTGCTATAATGTAAGAAATAATGCAGCTACCCTTTCAAATAAAAAATATACATTTTGCCATATCTCGATGAATTAACAACACTCGCAACATCTCTTTAAGGGGAGGTATTTAGTTTGTTCCCTACGTTTTCATCAAGCTTAAAAATACACCCCGTAGACCCCCTTTCAAGATAAATTTTTACATTTTTCGGTAGAAAAATGTCCCGGCCGGAGGCCGGTTGCTCTTAAATTACAGGCTCGCTATCGCTCGCCAGGAAAAAATTGACACCTTAATGGCACGAAAGGCCTTAAAATTGACAGAAATGGGGCAAAATGTCTTAAAATGTCCAAACTACTAGGGCGAACGTCTTAAAATCTCAAAAGCAATGGGGCTAAACATGAGGGAGAATGGGGTCCAGAAAAAAGTCCCTCAAGTGGAAATCTCCCCTTAAGTATTCGAATATAAATGTAGCATTCATGAAAACTACTCGGTCAAGACTACTTTGATTTTAAATAGCCCTAAAAATTATGCAGGTGGTGTCTATTTAATTCCGTGTAATTAACCCTTTCAAGATCCAAGACGCATTTCTTTTCTGTTTTCTGGCAATTACTAGACGATTTTATTCAGATGAGGAAGGGTATATGGAAGTCAGAGGGTTGATTGAGATAGCCTTCACCCATTTAATACCCACAGATTCTTCCTAAGCTGCATAAAATCGTCTAATGTTAGCCAAAATATTCTGCTAACACGCGTCAGAGCTTCAAGGGGTTAATATAATAGTACAAACATAGGACACACGGGAATAAGTTTGGAAGGAGAGAGTTGAACAGCACCAACAATGTGTAATGTCAGACCAAGAATCTAATGGTATATTTAAAAAAAAAAAAAAAAAAAAAAAAAAAATATATATATATATATATATATATATATATATATATATATATATATATATATATATATAAATTGTGATGACACTAAGATGATCTACTGGTCAGGTTATATATATATATATTTTTTTTTTTTGTACATCAACTACAAAATAATATATACTATTTATTGAAAAACAAGTTCCGTCCAAAAATCAATTAGGAAGGTTATAATTGCATACAGAAAACACACGGGGTCCACGAATTTATATAAGTGACTGTACGGCCGCGCTAATAAGTCATGTCTCAGCTGTCATTACGTTTGGTTCGTTCTGTGCTGTATTAATGTCTGTCAGATGTCGTATAGGGTGGGTAAGTAGGAACATGTCTTTATATCACACTCGAAACGAATAAATCAAGTTTTAGACATTGCTGATACCAATTATTGATCGAAATATACTTAATGCCGAGACATCACTTAGTAGCCCGACAGGAGCCTAATAACTCAATTCCACTCCTGTACCTATGCCACCTAGCCGATTAGATTAGAGGCAAAGTGGTTATAGTTAATTTTGTTTAGCTGAGGGTAAATTGCCATGTTACTATCTTGATTACTCAGTTATAAGGTAGATTTTGTAGCGAAATATGTTGTTAATTATGAAAACTTGGGATTAATACGACACACAACCATAGTAGTGTCATATTAATACGACACACAGCCATAGCAGTGTCATATTAATACGACACACAGCCATAGCAGTGTCATATTAATACGACACACAGCCATAGCAGTGTCATATTAATACGACACACAGCCATAGCAGTGTCATATTTCTCCATTAAGTATCGATAAATCAGCTACTAAGGGATTCAATTTACCATCAGCTGGACAAAAATAGACTATAGTCAATCACAACATAATTCCAATCTCCTAGTGTAATGAGAGCCTTGGAATTACATCTGTACGGGAAGTGTAATTGATGTGTATTTCTGGCTCGAGATGATGAGTTGCCTATAATTGCTCGTAAATTACTAAAGAGGTAATAAGGGCGGAGACGCGAGGGTAAATATTGATTATACTGTGTAATGAGTAGCTTGGGTGAAGGTTGGGTTATATATATATATACCGGTATATACTGTATATATCTCTCAGAGGTTGTTAGTAAGTAGAGGTGGACAATTTGTACAATCGCCTGCAGTGCGAGGTAGTACAGATTTTATGGAAACATTTTGACCCACTCCTATACTACAGTTTAATATATGATACTCCCTTTGAACACATCTCCGAGTCAGTGTTTGCTTTCATTTGTTGTTCACTGTCTCAGGTTTACCGGTGCAGATAATTGACCACTTGCGAGTTCCAGGCTATATGGAAGTTGGAGCCGTAAACATCGATATTAAACAGAAATGCAATTATAATTTAGGTTTCTGATGATGAGAAAGTATGCTGAATTATATTTTATGTGTTTATAGATGCACTACAACCGTATTTTAGCTGGCAATTCTGCTAAAAATCGATGTCTACAGCTCCAACTTCCTTATAGCTTCAAACTCGCAAGTGGTCAATTGTACGTCAAGTTGTTTATGCCCGCGGCCATCTGATTGATAGATAAGTATATAATTAGATATACAGTATTGATAGATGAAGAAATAGATAGATATAATATAGCCCCTCCTTGTGAAAGCAGGGATATGTTAGTTGTTAACAAATAATTATTATTTTACATAGGTTGGCTAATAAATATTTATATTGGCTGGTAATTAATGATAGATCGGCACCTCGTGACATTGGAGTATGGTTGAAAAAAAAAAAAAAAAAAAAAAAAAAAATAATAATAATAATAATAATAATAATAATAATAGTTATGATATACTGTAGATAAGTACTGATAGCTATACAAAAGGTAGATATCTATAATAAGTAAATGGTTAAAAATGTCGAAGAATATATAGACAAGTACTGTACATCGATTGATTAGACATCGACAACAACAAGGGCTGCAAAGTTTGCACTATTGATTTTGTTGACGAGGGTGGATTGCAATAATTAATGACCTTCACTTGAGACGATACCATGTTGCAAGAAATAATGGTGGCCAGTCTTAAGGGGGGTCACCGTTTTTTTTTTATCTTTCTCTCCTTTTCTCTCTTTCCCTGGCTTGTATCCATTCAGCCCCATTCAGCCAACTGTTTTAAGACGTTTATCCCCATCCAGTTGTCGATTTCTTCCTTGCGAGCGATAGCGAGCCACCATTGTATGAATAAATCCGGCTTCGCCTGAGAAATTTTTCTATCGAAAAATGTACAAATTTAGCTTGCTGTCAAAACAAAAATATATATATACCGGCTCGCTACCGCTCGCCAGGAAAATATTGACACCTGGATGGAGGTAAACGTCATAAAACAGTAGGCTGAATGGGGCCGAATGGGTACAAGCCAAAGAGAGAGGGAGAGAAAGAGAAAAAAAGCGAGGTGGGCTCCCTTAATAGTGGTATTACATAATATTACAGGCAGAATACAGTTACCCTCATTCATTTGCATCCACTCCGCGACTTAGTGTATTGAAGAAAATTATTTATGACTGGCTTAGACCAATAATTTGTTGTTAAACCGATAATTGGTCATATTATTGAACATTGCATAAGAAAATACACTTTCAATTCAGTCATATTTTGTTTTCTTCCATTAATTTTGGTAACTGTCAGATAGGTGTGTATACATATCTTATAGTTTGAATTTTGAAGGTTGAGCAGTTCTATTAAAACATGACTTTGGTTTTACATTATCTCGAGGCAGTCAAACGCAACCTATCTGGGATGGGGGATTTTGTAATAGTGTTCAGAAGTTATCTGAGGGTTATTATAGGGCAGTGATTTGATTATTATATTGTGAGGTGAAAATGTTGTGTACGCTAATAAAGAACCCCCCCCCCAAAAAAAAAAACAAAAAAAAACAAAATAGAGATACAAAAAATAACTAAATAAATATATACTGTATATACATTGATAAATAATTTTTTTTTTTTTTAAATACAAATAAAACTCAACCCCTTTATAAATACAGTATATATAGACAGGGTTGTGCTACTGATAGGATTATACATACATACACACATTGGTACACAGGGTAAATTTTTTTTTTTTTTTTTTTTTTTTGAAAGGGTATATAGTGACAAAGTTGTGGTGTTGACAGTATATACACATAGACAGAGTGGTGGTGTTGACAGTATATACACATAGACAGAGTGGTGGTATTGACAGTATACACATAGACAGAGTGGTGGTATTGACAGTATATACACACAGACAGAGTGGTGGTATTGACAGTATACACATAGACAGAGTGGTGGTATTGACAGTATATACACACAGACAGAGTGGTGGTATTGACAGTATATACACATAGACAGAGTGGTGGTATTGACAGTATATACACATAGACAGAGTGGTGGTATTGACAGTATATACACATAGACAGAGTGGTGGTATTGACAGTATATACACATAGACAGAGTGGTGGTATTGACAGTATATACACATAGACAGAGTGGTGGTATTGACAGTATATACACATAGACAGAGTGGTGGTATTGACAGTATATACATAGACAGAGTGGTGGTATTGACAGTATATACACATAGACAGAGTGGTGGTATTGACAGTATATACACATAGACAGAGTGGTGGTATTGACAGTATATACACATAGACAGAGTGGTGGTATTGACAGTATATACATAGACAGAGTGGTGGTATTGACAGTATATACACACAGACAGAGTGGTGGTATTGACAGTATATACACATAGACAGAGTGGTGGTATTGACAGTATATACACATAGACAGAGTGGTGGTATTGACAGTATATACACATAGACAGAGTGGTGGTATTGACAGTATATACACACAGACAGAGTGGTGGTATTGACAGTATATACACATAGACAGAGTGGTGGTATTGACAGTATATACACACAGACAGAGTGGTGGTATTGACAGTATATACACATAGACAGAGTGGTGGTATTGACAGTATATACATAGACAGAGTGGTGGTATTGACAGTATATACATAGACAGAGTGGTGGTATTGACAGTATATACACATAGACAGAGTGGTGGTATTGACAGTATATACACATAGACAGAGTGGTGGTATTGACAGTATATACACATAGACAGAGTGGTGGTATTGACAGTATATACACACAGACAGAGTGGTGGTATTGACAGTATATACACATAGACAGAGTGGTGGTATTGACAGTATATACACACAGACAGAGTGGTGGTATTGCCAGTATACACATAGACAGAGTGGTGGTATTGACAGTATATACACATAGACAGAGTGGTGGTATTGCCAGTATATACACATAGACAGAGTGGTGGTATTGACAGTATATACACACAGACAGAGTGGTGGTATTGCCAGTATATACACATAGACAGAGTGGTGGTATTGACAGTATATATACATAGACAGAGTGGTGGTATTGACAGTATATACACATAGACAGAGTGGTGGTATTGACAGTATATACACATAGACAGAGTGGTGGTATTGCCAGTATATACACATAGACAGAGTGGTGGTATTGACAGTATATACACACAGACAGAGTGGTGGTATTGCCAGTATATACACATAGACAGAGTGGTGGTGTTGACAGTATATACACATAGACAGAGTGGTGGTGTTGACAGTATATACATAGACAGAGTGGTGGTATTGACAGTATATACACACAGACAGAGTGGTGGTATTGCCAGTATATACACATAGACAGAGTGGTGGTGTGACAGTATATACACATAGACAGAGTGGTGGTGTTGACAGTATATACATAGACAGAGTGGTGGTATTGACAGTATATACACACAGACAGGGTGGTGGTATTGACAGTATACACATAGACAGAGTGGTGGTATTGACAGTATATACACACAGACAGAGTGGTGGTATTGACAGTATATACACATAGACAGAGTGGTGGTATTGACAGTATATACACACAGACAGAGTGGTGGTATTGACAGTATATACACATAGACAGAGTGGTGGTATTGACAGTATATACACACAGACAGAGTGGTGGTATTGACAGTATATACACACAGACAGAGTGGTGGTATTGACAGTATATACACACAGACAGAGTGGTGGTATTGACAGAGTGGTGGTATTGACAGTATATACACACAGACAGAGTGGTGGTATTGACAGTATATACACACAGACAGAGTGGTGGTATTGACAGAGTGGTGGTATTGACAGTATATACACGCAGACAGGGTGGTGGTATTGACAGAGTATACATACAGAGGCAGAATAGTGGTGCACATGAGCACTGCCTGATGCACATACTGTAGATATTGTTATGATATTAACAGAGTGTATACATAGACAAAATGGTAGTATTGACAAGGTACAACCAAAAACATAAAAGGCAATGCGCTCATTTATATCAGTATCGAACGCAAGCTAGACAATACAATATTATATTATCGCCCAGATGCTTCAGAACTTGATAGCGTAATCTGCGTAATGCATTGATGCGCGGAATTTCGGTGTGAGTATCCTAGGTTCCAGTCCTTGCAGTGCCACATGTATGTGTTGATATCATGAATTGAGTTTAGAAGTAAGGTTGGTTGGTGAAAGTGTATGAATTGCAGTGGGGGGCCACATTATGTTTGATTCATGAATTGAGTTTAGAAGTAAGGTTGGTTGGTGAAAGTGTATGAATTTAAAGGTTCAGAGAGTTGAACTGGGGTAGCCTTATACAGTACATGC
>JAVRFV010000526.1:2500-14380 GCA_032716605.1 Paralithodes platypus
ATACCATGGCTACTAGGCTATACCATGGCTACTATGCTATACCATGGCTACTATGCTATACCATGGCTACTATGCTATACCATGGCTACTATGCTATACCATGGCTACTATGCTATACCATGGCTACTATGCTATACCATGGCTACTATACTATACCATGGCTACTATGCTATACCATGGCTACTATGCTATACCATGGCTACTAGGCTATACCATGGCTACTAGGCTATACCATGGCTACTATGCTATACCATGGCTACTATGCTATACCATGGCTACTATACTATACCATGGCTACTATGCTATACCATGGCTACTATACTACTATACCATGGCTACTATGCTATACCATGGCTACTATGCTATACCATGGCTACTATGCTATACCATGGCTACTATGCTATACCATGGCTACTAGGCTATACCATGGCTACTATGCTATACCATGGCTACTATGCTATACCATGGCTACTATGCTATACCATGGCTACTATGCTATACCATGGCTACTATGCTATACCATGGCTACTATGCTATACCATGGCTACTAGGCTATACCATGGCTACTAGGCTATACCATGGCTACTATGCTATACCATGGCTACTATGCTATACCATGGCTACTAGGCTATACTACTACCATAGGCTATACCATGGCTATGCTGCTATACTATGCTATATGCTATACCATGGCTACTATGCTATACCATGGCTACTATGCGGATGTTGAATTATATTGAATGATGAAGCATGAATGAATGTGCTCGTGCGTGACAATACACACGTCTCTCTCTCTCTCTCTCTACTGTATGTAAGTAGAAACGTAACACACACACACACACACACACACACACATACACACACACATACATCCACACACCCACATCCCCCCCCCCCACACACAAAAACTCCACATATACACACACGGAAAGGTATTGACTTACTATGTGTCTCTATTGCTTTATAGTAATGTAATCCAGAGACCTTGGAGTCTCCCCCCCCCCTGCAACACATACTCCCCCCCACAAAAACTCCACATATACAGTACACACACGGAAAGGTATTGACTTACTATGTGTCTCTATTGCTTTATAGTAATGTAATCCAGAGACCTTGGAATCTCCCCCCCCCCCCCTTGCAACACACACACACACACACACACACACAGTCATTGGTATAAAGCAGGAACATACACAATCTTAAAGTCAGGTACATATAGACAACCAATGTAACTTGCTAACACGGGTATCAATTACATATATCCTGTATTGCTTGTCGGTAATGCTATTCTGTAACCTTGGAGATTTCCCATACATACATACAAGCATATACACACACACACACTCTCTCTCTCTCTCACTTACACATACACATTCACTCACACACTCTCACTCACACATACACACACTCTCTCACACACACACACACATAAACAGTGTAGCCTAGTAGCCCAAAGCTTAGAAGTGGTAATGCTATTCAGTAACCTTGGTGATTTCCACACACACACACACACACACACCCATACAAACAATAATATTATAGCGTTACAAAATACTAGATCATCCATATACAGAGCTACAAACACACACTCTTCCCCCCCCCCCCCCCCACTACCTCTCTCTCTCTCGCTCTCTCTCTCTCACACACACACACACATACAAACACACACTCTCCCCCCCCCCCCTACCTCTCTCGCTCTCTCTCTCACACACACACACACACACACACACACACAAGCAATATAGCGTTACAATTGTGAACCATCGATACTCTCAGGAACTCCACAAGCAACCTTCCCCAGTGAGAGAGGCCCTAGTTATCCCTTCCTTCCTAACAATGGCTGATAGGTTCCTAGAAGGGTACAGTTCTTCCTCTGTTACGTTACTATATAAGGACATAAGGAACTACAACTGGTACACATACAGTACATACAGTACATAAACACACACACACACACACAAAGTCCCCCTCCCCTCCCCCCATGATAGAACCCTAGCTATCCTTTCCTTCCTAACAATGGGTGGTAGGTTCCTAGAAGAGTAATGTATAGTTCTTCCTCTGTTACTATGAGGACATGAGGAACTCCCACTGGTACACATACATAAACACACATGAACACACACATACATACATAACTCTCTCTCTCACACACATACACACATACACACACACACACACACACAAACAATATAAAGTTACAATTCTTGACCATTGACACTCTCAGGAACTCGCCATGCCACCATGAGAGGTCCCTATCCCTTTCCTTCCTAACAATGGTTGATAGGTTCCTGTTACGTTATAATGAGCACATGAGGAACTCCAAGTGGTATGTATACATACATACATACATACATACATACATACATAACTCACAGACACAAACACTGGCACACACACACACGGTCACGGTGGCCGAGTGCGCTTAGTACACTGTATTGGGAGCTAGCTCTGGTGTCGGGGGTTCGATCCCACGTGCCAGCAGGGGAAGTTCTCTCAAAAACTTTCCCTGGCCGCGAAGGCAAGGTTTGGACGGACCGCCTCGGGGGGTCCACAAAGTCTCCTGCCTACGTCCTACTCCCTTGGGGGTATGTAGGCGCTCTCGTTAGCAGCCAGGATCAGTCTGTTGATCCCTTAGGATAAGATCTACTGTAGGTTAACTGCCGGCTTGAAATAAACCGATTATTATTATTATTATTATTATTATTATTATTATTATTATTACACACACACACACACACATACAACGTTTTACAGATAGCTTCTTCAGGTCGACCTGGTCGAAGAAGCTATCTGTAAAACGTTGTCATTAAAGTGCTCCTCTTCATATGGTGTTTATATTTATTCTGTCATCTTTTATAAGTTAGTTCAATGTTCAATTTATGTGGGTAACTGTGTGTGTGTGTGTGTGTGTGTGTGTGTGTGTGTGTGTGTGTGTGAGAGAGAGAGAGAGAGAGAGATAGATACAGAGACAAAGCGAGAATGCAAGAGTTAGAGAGAGAGAGATTCAATAAACAAAACACCCTTCCACTTCTGTCCTTCCTTTCCCACCACCCGGACCACTCCACCCGGACCCCTTCCAACGTCATAACCCTCTCGTGACGTCAAAGTGGCTATCCGTAAGACTTCGGTAAGACCGAGGTAAGACCCCAAAGGCCTCCCCACCCCACCCATAACTTCTCCCCCCCCCCCCCCTCTCTCTCTCTCTCTCTCTCTCTCTCTCTCTCTCTCTCTCTCTGCCCAATTGGAAATAGTATTTTGATCAGATTAAGAGTTCTATGGCTTCATTACGTTTGTCGTTGAGGGATTGCTGGCTGGGGCGTTCTGAAAAACTAATGGAGTAGTGTAAGGTTGAGTCGTCTGCGTATGAATAGGGAATTAAGGTACAGTTAAGGAGATCATTTATAAAAATTAGAAAGAGAATAGGAGATAGGACAGAGCCCTGAGGATACTGTCAAAAACCTTTTAAAAGCTCGCTACCGATCGCGAGGAAAAAATCGACACCTGGATGGAGATAAATGTCTTGAAACAGTAGGCTGAATGGGGCCAAATGGATACAATCCAGAGAGATAGGGAGAAAGAGAGAGAGAACTAAAACGAGGTGGACCCCCTTTAAGGTAGTGCATGACAAGCAATTTTTCCGTCCATCAATTTTTCCATCCGTCAAATTTTACGTCAGTCAATTTTTCCGTCCGTCAATTTTACATCCGTCACCGGTACTGAAAGGGTTAAATGGGCCGACAGAAATACGAATCAGAGTCGTTAAGGGGGATGGTTCACTTTTTGCATGTATTCATTATTTTTCTAGTTTCCTCCCTAGACCTCCATCAAAATAAAAAAAAACATCCATTAGATCCCCCTTCTAGATTAATTTGTACATTTTTTGGTAGAAAAATTTCCCTGCCGAAGGCCGGTTCTTCCAACATTACAGGCTCACTATCGTTCGCCAGGGAAAAAATCGACGCCTAAATAGCACGAAAGGTCTAAATATTGACGAAGAAATGGGGCGAAAGGTCTTAAAATCGACTAACTAATAGGGCAAACATAATAACATCTGAATACTAATGGGGCTAAACATGAGGGAGAAAGTGGTCCAGAAAAGCGGTATAATGTTATGTATATCCGGCGCCCAAACCATTCCAAAACACTTGTCCCGTTGATGACGTCATAGTGGCAAACCAGGAAGTACCAAGGGTATTATGTAAGTGGGGAGGGAGGGAGGGAGGGGAGGAGGAGGAGGAGGCAACATGGAGCCGTATCAATTGTTGACTACCTATATATTATATTATATTATATTATATTACACATCTACTGTGCTTGTATTGATTACTACACATAACACATACACAGACACACACACACACACACGAACCTCATACACACACACACACGCACAAACCTCACACACATGTATGGGGACTGTGTGTGTATGTGTCTGTGTGTGTGTTTATGTATGTATGTGTGTGTACCAGATGGAGTTCCTCATATCCTCATAGTAACGTAACAGAGGAAGAACTATACTGTACCCTTCCAGAAACCTACCACCCATTGTTAGGAAGGAAGGGATAACTAGGGTCCTATCATGGTGGTGGTTGCATGGGGACTTTGTATGTATGTGTGTGTGTGTATGTGTACCAGTTGGAGTTCCTCATATCCTCATAGTAAGGTAACATAGGAAGAACTATACCCTTCCAGGAACCCATCACCCATTGTTAGGAAGGAAAGGATAGGGGGCTCTCATGGGGGAAGGTGCATGTAATTTAGGAAGAAGCGGTCTTTGGATGGTGGGAAAATTTCTACCGAAAAATGTATAAAATGATCTCGAAGGGCGGTCTTGGTGTGTGTGTGTGTGTGTGTGTGTGTGTGTGTGTGTTTTTCTATTTGAGGAGTGGTCGTGGCATTCCAAAAACCGGTTGATTTTAGGAAAGTTTTTGAAAAGTCATGGGGAAGTTGTATCAGATATATAGTGGATCCGTTTGGAAATATAAGGTGTGTGTGTGCTCTCTCTCACACACACACACACACACACACGAATACAAGCTACACACACACACACACACACATACGCACGAATACATACGAATAAATTAGTCAAACAGTCACAAACCACATCCATACAGCACACACACACACACGCGCGCACACACCCACATACATACACAGGCAATAAGGAAGTTGGAGCCGTAAGCACCCATATAGAACAGCACTACAATAATAATGTAGGTTTCTGATGGATAGAAAGTATGATGAATTTGGTTTTATGTATTTATTAATGTACTACGACCGTATTACAGATGTTAATTCTGTTTACTATCGATGTCTACAGCTCCAACTTCCTTATAGCCTGAAACTCGCAAGCGGTATCCTGTTTAGTATATTCTACCAACTATGAGACGATTTTATTCAGCTTAAGAAGAACGTCTACCAATTGAAAGACTAGACTATCTCAATTAATCCTTTAACCTACTATACATCCTTCCTAAGCTTCATAAAAACCGTTCAAAATGCAGCTGAAATAAAAAATAAAAACCGTCACCAGTATTGAAGGGGTTAAATGACCACTGGCGAGTTTCAGGCGATAAGGAAGTTGGAGTCGTAAACATCGATATTTAACAGACTTACTATACTGTTTCTATTTAGCTGACGAGAATTAATTTGAATCCCTTAGCAGCTAATTTGTCGATACTTAATGAACAAATATGAAACCACTGTGTCTCTGCATCATGTTAAGACCAAGTTTGTATAATTAGCGCCATATTTCACTACCTAATCTTCAAAATATCCGAGAAATCTTGATGGGAACTTTACAATTTACCGTCAGTTGAAAATAAACAAAGTAAAGCCTAAATGCGTTTGTAGTTCATCTATAAACAAATGCAATCTAATTCACAATACTTTCTAACCATCAGAAACCTACAATCTAATTCACTATACTTTCTAACCATCAGAAACCTACAATCTAATTCACTATACTTTCTAACCACCAGAAACCTACAATCTAATTCACTATACTTTCCAACCATCAGAAACCTACAATCTAATTCACTATACTTTCCAACCATCAGAAACCTACAATCTAATTCACTATACTTTCCAACCATCAAAACCTAATCTAATTCACTATACTTTCTAACCATCAGAAACCTACAATCTAATTCACAATACTTTCTAACCATCAGAAACCTACAATCTAATTCACTATACTTTCTAACCATCAGAAACCTACAATCTAATTCACTATACTTTCTAACCATCAGAAACCTACAATCTAATTCACAATACTTTCTAACCATCAGAAACCTACAATCTAATTGACAATACTTTCTAACCATCAGAAACCTACAATCTAATTCACAATACTTTCTAACCATCAGAACCTACAATCTAATTCACATACTTTCTAACCATCAGAAACCTACAATCTAATTCACTATACTTTCTAACCATCAGAAACCTACAATCTAATTCACTATACTTTCTAACCATCAGAAACCTACAATCTAATTCACAATACTTTCTAACCATCAGAAACCTACAATCTAATTCACAATACTTTCTAACCATCAGAACCTACATCTAATTCACTATACTTTCTAACCATCAAAACCTACAATCTAATTCACTATACTTTCTAACCATCAGAAACCTACAATCTAATTCACTATACTTTCTAACCATCAGAAACCTACAATCTAATTCACTATACTTTCTAACCATCAGAAACCTACAATCTAATTCACAATACTTTCCAACCATCAGAAACCTACTAATTTCACTATACTTTCTAACCATCAAACCTACAATCTAATTCACTATACTTTCTAACCATCAGAAACCTACAATCTAATTCACTATACTTTCTAACCATCAGAAACCTACAATCTAATTCACTATACTTTCTAACCATCAGAAACCTACAATCTAATTCACAATACTTTCTAACCATCAGAAACCTACAATCTAATTCACTATACTTTCTAACCATCAGAAACCTACAATCTAATTCACAATACTTTCTAACCATCAGAAACCTACAATCTAATTCACAATACTTTCTAACCATCAGAAACCTACAATCTAATTCACTATACTTTCTAACCATCAGAAACCTACAATCTAATTCACTATACTTTCTAACCATCAGAAACCTACAATCTAATTCACAATACTTTCTAACCATCAGAAACCTACAATCTAATTCACTATACTTTCTAACCATCAGAAACCTACAATCTAATTCACTATACTTTCTAACCATCAAGAAACCTACAATAATTCACTATACTTTCTAACCATCAGAAACCTACAATCTAATTCACTATACTTTCTAACCATCAGAAACCTACAATCTAATTCACTATACTTTCTAACCATCAGAAACCTACAATCTAATTCACTATACTTTCTAACCATCAGAAACCTACAATCTAATTCACTATACTTTCTAACCATCAGAAACCTACAATCTAATTCACTATACTTTCTAACCATCAGAAACCTACAATCTAATTCACTATACTTTCTAACCATCAGAAACCTACAATCTAATTCACTATACTTTCTAACCATCAGAAACCTACAATCTAATTCACAATACTTTCTAACCATCAGAAACCTACAATCTAATTCACTATACTTTCTAACCATCAGAAACCTACAATCTAATTCACTATACTTTCTAACCATCAGAACCCATCACTTCGAGTCGCCATACTAAGGGTTCAGTTCTCTGCAATTCATGTGGGAACTGGACCCACTTCACCTGCACAACACTTGCCTCCAAGAAACACTACACAAACACCTGGACCTGTTCCTCATGCCCCTCCCTCTCCCAGTCAAATCCCTCGCCTAAAACCCGTCCACCTCTCCTCCCCAACCCACCTAACCTTCCCATATCATCCACTCCCCCCCCTAAAACCCGTCCACCTCTCCTCCCTAACCCACCTAATCTTCCCATACCATCCACATCCTCAACTCAACACACCACACCCCATCCTAATCCATTCCAACCCCCATCTCCTGCTCCCCAATCCCCACCCCCACCTCACCCATCCCAACCCCCAGCCCCTCCCTCACCCCCACCCCCCCCATCACCCCCACCCCCACCCCATCCTCGTGCAGCAGCACCCAACGTACATCGTGCACATAACATTAACATTCTTCAACTGAACATAGATGGCATCAACACAAAGAAACACGAACTCTCACACTTCATCAAACAACACAACATACACATTGCCATCTTACAAGAAACAAAACTCCGCACAACACAAAAAACACCCACATTTCATAATTTCACCACCATCAGACAAGACCGGGCTGTCGGCGGGGGCGGTGGACTCATCACCCTGGTACACAAAGAAATATCATACATAGTAACCAGTGTACAAACCAAATCACTCCTCCCCCCAAATGATAACACAACAGAAATACAGTCAATTAAAATACGCACTGGCAACAACTCCAACATAACCATCATAAACACATACATCCCTCCCCAAACATCCCCTACAGTACCAAATGAATACAGACCACACTTACAACACATCACAAACACCCCACACACCCCACACATCATCCTGGGTGGTGACTTCAACGCCAAGACGTCGGCCTGGTTTGTCGACAACCCCGACACAGACAGAGGGCTGGTACTACAAAACCAAACCGATAACCTCATCATCCTTAACGACATCCATCAACATACCCATATTCCTCACCAAGCCCTCTATAACCCATCATCTCCAGACATCACCTTTTGCTCCCCAGAACTCGCCCCCACAACATCCTGGAGGGTGGTCAGAACCTTAGGCTCTGACCACCTCCCGATCATTATCACCACCAAAACCAGACTCACCCCAGCTAGCCACAAACACACATACACCAATTATAAAAGAGCTAACTGGGAAGCATTCACAAATGAGACAGAACAACACTTCACAACTCTAAACAGTACACCCATCACTAACATCAACAATGCTGTACACATACTCAATAAAACTATCCAAAACGCTGACAAGAAACACATTCCAAGAGGTAACAGAAAAGACACACCCCCAACTTCACACCAGAAATTCAACCTCATCAGACAACGCGACATACTGAAACACTCCCCAGCACCCCACACACAAGACATCACACAACAAATTCAAGCACTCAACACCCAAACTAACAACAAAATACAAGAACAACAAAAACTAAATTGGAATAACTTCCTACAAACACTTGATCACAAACAAACCCCAAAAAACTACAAAACACTAAACAGCATCACACTTTCCAACAGCAACACAACACAATTACATGCTGCAATCACAACAACAGACTCTACTCCTTCATGTAAACAACAAGCAAACACTCTCATCAATCACTTTTCACATGTCAGCCACCTAAAACCTCACAAAGACGACCGACGTGTCATCCGACGTAAGAGACAATTCCCCACAGACCCTGACTATACACCCTTCACCAATCACCAGACAAAGCATATCATCAACAATCTCAAGCACTCACCCGCCTGTGGCCTATACAACATAAGCAACATACACCTCAGACACCTGGGACCACAAGGCATACAAGCACTCACTAACCCATCAACCCACACCTATCCACACAACACAATACCAGACATTTGGAAGCATGGTATCATCATCACTTTCCCCAAACCCAACAAAGACCCCACGCTACCCTCCTCGCACCGCCCCATCACACTCCTTTGCTCCCCCTCCAAAGTCATGGAACGCCTAGTATTACAACTAATTACACCTGACCTACCCCTAGCTCCAACACAACATGGCTTTAGGCCACTGCACTCCACAAACACTCTTCTCACAGACCTTACACAAAGAGCTTTCGACGCCATCAATTCAGCTAGACCACCACACAGATCACTATTAGCCACACTCGACATTAGTAAAGCTTTCGATGCCATCCCCCGCCACAACCTAACAAACAAAATCTACACACAAACATGCCACAACAACACAAAACGGTGGCTGGCCAACTTCCTAGCAGGCAGATGTGCACCCGTATCTTTTGCCGGTCAGTCATCTAAAATCAGAAACTTTCCAAACGGAGTCCCACAAGGATCCGTCCTATCGCCCGCACTCTTCAATCTGTACATGCACGATATAACTACACCCAATAACGCCCCAAATAAACTTAGCCTCCTATGCAGATGACATAACACTCACATGCACACACCATGACCCAAACAGAGCAACAGATCTCCTTCAACCCTATCTCAACACACTACATGGCTGGTGCACTACAAACAGACTTAATCTAGCCCCAGCCAAATCCACCGCAACCCTGCTCACAAGTTGGACAGTGAGACCTCGAATACATCCCTCAACTCACCATAAACAACACACCCCTAACACATACACACACACCCAAAATCCTAGGAGTAACATATGATACTCATATGACATTCAAACAGCACACCACAATCATTACAAAGAAACTGACACCCAGACTTAACGCCCTCAGGTCACTTGCTCACACAAAATTTGATCACAACAAAGAAACTACCACCACAGTATATAAACAATACATAAGATCAGTGATGGAATACGCAAGCCCAGCCTGGGCTTCTAACCTAGCTGAAACACATCATAAGACCTTACAGACTATTCAAAACAAAGCCCTGAAGATCATTACAGGCTGCACAGCTACTGCACCCACAGATCACCTACATCAAGAAACCAAAATCCTCAAAGTCAAAGACCATCTGGACATGAGAGGCACTCAATTCCTGGCAGCAGCCTCCACGAACCAAGACCACCCACTAACTACATGGCAACACACCCACAAGACACCAAGAATATCAAAACAACACCCAGCACACGGTATCACACACAATTATTGTCCTCTCTCCCTCCCTGCCCACCCCGAACCAACATCCAGAAGCACATCCATACTCATATCTCTCACCGATCCATCCACTCACTCACAGACAACACACAGCTGCATGCACGACCTCCCGAAATCAATCCTTCCGAATCCTCCCTTCCTCGCGAGGACAGAGTCCACCTGGCCAGGCTGAGATGCGACACCATCCAGCTCTCCTGAGCTATCAGAAGAGACTGGATGACTCCGTTGTCGACGCCTGCCCGGGATGTAACACAGCACCCCATACCATTAAACACATCATAGAAGACTGCATTTCACACAACCACTTACGCCAACAACACAATCTACACTCAATGAGAGCTCTGTGGGAAAGCCCGATCGTGGCCATGGCCTTTCTCAGGGACTCGGGGCTGTTTGGCCAGGCAGCTTAGGGAACAACAACAACAACAACAACCATCAGAAACCTACAATCTAATTCACTATACTTTCTAACCATCAGAAACCTACAATCTAATTCACTATACTTTCTAACCATCAGAAACCTACAATCTAATTCACTATACTTTCTAACCATCAGAAACCTACAATCTAATTCACTATACTTCTAAACCATCAGAAACCTACAATCTAATTCACTATACTTTCTAACCATCAGAAACCTACAATCTAATTCACTATACTTTCTAACCATCAGAAACCTACAATCTAATTCACTATACTTTCTAACCATCAGAAACCTACAATCTAATTCACTATACTTTCTAACCATCAGAAACCTACAATCTAATTCACTATACTTTCTAACCATCAGAAACCTACAATCTAATTCACTATACTTTCTAACCATCAGAAACCTACAATCTAATTCACTATACTTTCTAACCATCAGAAACCTACAATCTAATTCACAATACTTTCTAACCATCAGAAACCTACAATCTAATTCACAATACTTTCTAACCATCAGAAACCTACATTATTATTGCATTTCTGTTTATTATCGATGTTTACAGCTCCAACTTCCTTATACTT
>JAVRFV010000527.1:0-14365 GCA_032716605.1 Paralithodes platypus
CCAGGTGCCAGTGGGACTAAATAATAGTCCGTCAGGGCCGCTTAAGGGCCTTAGGCGCCTGGCCGGCAAGGGAGTTGGTATACCCTTGAGAATGGCCATGCCTGGAAGTAAGGTGGGCGGGCGTTGTGGTGGTAAAGTTCCGCTGTGTGGGTCTGGCCTACAGATAATTCTCGCGCGGAGGTCTGGAACCTGGGGTCTCTGGATCTTCTCCTGGGCAACCTAGATATGTGTGTGTGTGTATTTAACCTAATTGTATTTATACCTAATTGTAGTTTACAGGAGTTGAGCTAAGCTCTGTGTTGTCCCGTCTCTCAGTCTACTTTCATCCAATTTTTGTTCTTGAAAATAATGGATGTTCCTTGCCCCTACCACCTCCTCCTCCAGGCAATTCCCTTAGTCAATTTACATCTATAGGTGGAAGCTAAACTTCCTGATATCGTTCTTGCAGGGTAGGTCTTTTTACTTTGTAGCTGTGGCCTCTAGTTTATTCCTGGTATCCCTGATTAACTATATCCTCCCTAGCCAGCCTTTCCAGCTCCTCGGGTAACAATTTGTACATCATTATCATGTCTCCCCTCTCTCTCCTTTCTTTTAGACTCGGTAAATTGTAATTTGTCTAGCCTCCTTTCATATTGGCAGTTCTCTAAGACTTGGAAACCAATCTAGTAACTGCCCTCTGGATTCTTTCTAAACTTGTGAATATGCTATCTTAACCCACAGAGTGCCAGACATATTATTGACCCTATGCAATCTGCCAGTGCCAGAGGATTTTTTTTTGTTTTGTTTTTTTGGCTAAATCTATCAAGTTGGGTGAGAAATGGAAGGTATAATGGTAAAAAAAAACACTCCCCCTTGTCCATTATTTCGCCAGAAATCACGGTCCCCGATGGTCCCAAATTTAAGCCTGAAATTTTCAGAGTAAATCATCGGAACTTTTATGGTATCTGGGGAACGTATAGGTGAGGAGGGTGGTGGGAGATGTGGTTTGGGGGGATGGTGGGGGGAAGGTAGAAGTAATTGACTTCATGTTACAAATATGAAGCCGATGTGGTGAGGCAGTTTCGCCACCACGGATTTTCCCTTTTTTTCCTTTTCTTCATACGGATACGCTGGAATGTGGGTGGTGGGAGGCGGTTGGGGGTCTGGTGGGGGGAAGGGTCAGAAGGGTAAGGGACTTGTCCCAAAAATATGGAACCGATTGGTGCTGCAGTCCGTTTCGCCGCACCACAGATTTTCCTTTTTTTCCTTGTGAGGTGACCGATAGTCAGCGAGGTGGGTCGAGGGGGGAGGGGGTTGTGTTGGTGGTGGAACGAAGCCAGAAGGGTAAGGTACATTGTGGTACAGAAATATGAAAGACCATAGGTGCAGTCGTTTCGCTGCGCTGTGCTATAATTTTTTTTCGGCGTGTGACGTATATATACGTCCCTGGCACTGGGCGTGACAACACCCTTGGCACGTATATATACGCTCCATGGCAACTTCCCCAAGGGCGGGTTAAGATGCGGGGACCACACCACTGCTGCATACTCCACATCTTGGCCTAATCCATACTTTTTATAATCGTCGCTAACATTTAGTCATCCCAAGTAGTTCAGAGCAACTTTCATATTACCGCCCCACGCCCCAGGCCATTGCATTACATTCCGCTTAAAGAGGTTGTTAATATTTTTCTCTGGCGACAAGTTATCATTGTCTAATCACCCCTAAATCCCTTTCTTTTTCGGCCTTTGCCTTAATTTATATTATTCTCCCATCCTGTCACTCCCAATTGGGTCTTATTCCTACTTCCTTCCCATATTTTAACACATGACATTTACTTATATTAAATTTCATTTTTCCACGTTGGTGCTCCATTCGTATATTTTATCTAAATCTCCTTGCAGCTCCTCACAACTACTTATATTTGTTATTTGTCTCATAATTTTTACGACATCTGCAAACATTGACATGGAGGAGTTTATGTCTATAGTCAGGTCATTCACGTACATAAGGAACATAAGAGGTGCCAACACAGATCCCTGTGGCACACCACTCTCAACGTTCTGCCACGATGAGTAAGTTCCTCTAATGTTGGTCCTCATTTCTCTATCTGTTAAATAGCTCTCCATACATTTCAGCAAACTCCCCCTGACACATCCTATCGTCTCAAGCTTAGATAACAATCTCTTAGGTGGTACCTTATCCTATGCTTTGGTAAGGTCTAAGTAGACGCAGTCCACCCATCCGCCTCTTTCTTGCAGTACATCTATCACGCTACATAGCAGACTAGTAACACAACATGTCCCTTCTCTGAATCCAAATTGCTTTGGCGTTATTATCTTCTTTCTCTCCAACATTTTCATCCATCTCTTCCTAATTAGCTTTTCACAAATCCTGCTTACAATACTAGTAAGTGAACCTGGTCTATGTTTAAAGGGTCCTCAGGGTTTCCATTTTTGTATATCGGAATGATATTAGCTCTTTTCCATTCAACAGGAACCTGTCCTTTATCTAAGGAAGCTTGAATTATGTCCCTCACTGGCTCCACTAATTGCTCTGCACACTCCTTTAAAACCCAGGCAGACACTTCATCCGGTCCCATAGCTTTCCTTACTTCAAGTCCTCTTATCGTAGATAACAGCTCATCTCTAGTTATTTCAATCTTGCTAAGACCACTCTCCAGTACTCCCGCCTGTGGTTCGTCAACACTTTCCTCTCTAGTAAAAACCGACCCAATTTGTTATCATTACCTCGCACATGTCCGATACATTTTCATACGTCCTGGCATCTACTCTTAACCCGTCCAGCCCCGGCTAGTTTTGTAATGTTTGTTCACCAGAACCCGGCCGGTTTTCAAAAAATGGTTTTATTCCAGAAACAATAGCGAATGGGTTGGAATGAAGGAAAAACCACTAAAAACCGCTCAAAAAGCTTAAAGAATGGTCCTACAGAGCCCCCGAAAACGTATTTTACAAGAGTAAAAAATTGAAGGCAATTACCCCAAAAAACCAGGTTATTGCGCGCTCACGCGCACGCACGTGGACTTTGAGAGTTTTCAACCATCTCACAGTTGCGTGGGATACGTACACAGTTCCCATACAAATCTGAGCCCTCTTGAGTGGCTACACCTGAGGTTACGGTCGGCGCAATTAGGGTGACGCGCCAGGCGCGTCTCTGGTGCTGTGCGTTACATACATCGCCGACGCGTCAGGCGCGTCGCTGGGGCTGTATGGGTTAATTTAGTAATTTGTTTCTTTACCTTCAACTTACTGTTCCTATATTTATAAAACAATTTAGGGTCCTTTCACCTTTATTTACAATGTTCTTCTCATAGTTCATTTTAACTTGCCTAATTATGTTAACATATCTATTCCTCTCCTGTTTATATTTATTCCGATTACTCTCAGTGTTCCTTCTTCTTAATCTAGCCCAAGCTGCATCTTGCCTACCCAGAGCTCTCTTGCATTTAAAATTAAACCATTCTTTCTGCTTAGGAAAATTTCCAGTTTTTTATCTTGGGACAAACAGATTGGTTCCTTCTCTATAAATTTTGAGGAACCTACTATATTTACCTTGTACGTCTGTTCCTTCAAAATAAGATCCCAATCTACTCCCTCTAAATATCTTTTAAGGATACATAATCAGCTTTACTATAATTTAGTCTGTTATTTTATATAGTCTATTGTCTAATCTATTGGCATTACTCGAGATCAACTTCCATTTCAGTAATAGGTGATCACTTTTGCCTACAGGACATAGATAGTTTATATCACTAAAAAATCAGATCGAGTTTAGAAGGTTCGTTATTACCCCTCATTCTAGTATTCTCCTTCACATGTTGTGCAAGTACATTATCCGTAACCAACTCTAATAGCCGACTTCCCCAAGATCTCTGATTTGGCCCTGCATCTCCCGATTCCCAATTAACCTCACCACAGTTGAAATCTCCCACCAAGATCAATCTATTCTTTCTTAAAAGCAATCTTCTCAACGACTGAATCATATCCTCGACCATCTCCTCAAATTCTAACTCCCTCCATGCCCTGGTCTTTGGTGGCATGTAAACTACTGCTATGTCTAGTTTTTTCCTTCTATATCATTGAGTTCAACTGCCATTATTTCTGCCTTGTCATTATTTAACTCCACTTGCTTTGCTGTCATAGGATTCTTAACTAATACTGCCACTCCACCTCCCCTTTTTCCCTTTCTATCATATCTCCATATATTATATCCTTCACTAAACACTATATTGCTGTCAAAGTCCTGGTTCAGCTTTGTCTCCGTCAAACAGACTATCTGTGGTTGATCCTTTCTTAATATATCATTCAATTCTACCTTTTACTGTTTATTCCATCTATATTAGTGTAGTAGCACAGTATATTGGAATCCTCCTCCTTGTTTCTCTTCCCTCTCTGCCTCCTATTAGGTTCACCTCCTCCTCCATCCCTTCCCTGACCTACCTCCACATTCCCTGCAACTTCTATTCTCCTCCCCCCCCCCCTCCACAATCTCCCGCTCCTCCCTCACCATCTCTCTGTCTTCAGTTTGATCCACTACCTGACTCACTGTCTCTATCTCCTGCTCCTCCCTCACTATCTCTTTGTCCTCGATTTGATCCACTACCTGACTCACTGTCTCCTTGTTCATTTCTCCTCGTATTTTCCGTTCTTTCTGACTCTGAGTGTACCACTTCTTTAGTTTCCCTTCCTTTTCTCCTCATCTGACAATTTTCGATTTTCATCATCAGCCCTCGCTTGAACTTCTCTCAACTTTTCCCTTTCCTCTATGCTTAAGTCCTTTTTCACCCTAATATGTTTCATTCCAGTACAACTATTTAGCCTCCAGCTTACATTGGTTAATGCTTCAACCACTGACCTAGATTTAAACTCTGCTTTTATCGGTCTCATCTCACCCTTTTTATATCTTCCTAGCCTTCTTACTTCGTCCAGTTCTTTCCCCCAATCACAGCCTTCGTCTAGACACTCCAATATTTTCATTACTTGGTCCTCATCCCTTCCCCTGCTTTCCCTCATATCTGCTAAATGTTCTTCAATGTCTCCAAAATTTATTATGCTTTTACCTCTATCTACTGTTTCCCTCACTACCTTCTCCTTGCTCTTCAAAAACCTGCACTACATTCTTCTCAAACTCTCTTTTCTCTTTTTCTCTCTCTTCCACCTGCTCCTTCATGATTTTTTCCAATGCATCCACCTTAGCATTCCCCACCCTTGTCCACTAATTTTTCTCCTCACTTATTACTCCCTTTACTTTCTCACTTAAATGGCCCTCATACTCCTTTAGCTGCTCCTTGAGTGCCATGTTTTCTGCCTCCAGCTCGTCTACTTTCCTTATCACAGCATCTAGGTTAGCAATTAATGGCCCATCTGCAGTTGCTACTGAACTGGCTCCACATATTTCTGTCAGTGATTCCACCTTCACACCTATATCTCTCCTCCAATTCTCCATAACTCCCTTCCATCTTAACAGACCCATCATCTGTCTCTTCACTACAGTCAATTGATCCTCCACTTCATTACCCTCTGCTAGAAATCCCTCAAATTCATAGCTCTCTTCATCTCCCAATAAACTCTGCCTCCGTTTGCCTTGGCCGGCCATTGTTTATATTTATGTAGCCTACAATTAAAAATATACAAAACACTTAACAAAATTACAGTAAAATTAAACTACTACCTGGGATAAACCCAGGTAGCGCCGACCCCGTTTGTGTCACCCTATCTTGAAAAAAGAATAAATGTGTGTGTGTTTTTTTTGTTTTCCCCTATTCGGGCTCTGTCTAGAGTCGGCCATCCCCAGCTGTGAGGTATGTGCCTGAGTACAGTATATACTGTACATACAGTACATACATACACTACATACCGTAAAACCGGGTCGCTTCGGACTTGGGTCGTAACTTCGGACATCGGCGATAATAAGTAATTAGCCATTGTCATTATATAATGGAAACGCGTTTTATTTTTTTATTTTTTTGGGGGGTCCGTTTAGAGAAATGGCAAAGGAAGAGCATGTAAAAGCCCTAGGGAACCGACATGAGTATATGTACAAAAACAAAATATTATATAGGGTACGAGTACCAATGCAGACGCAAAAATGGGCACTATTTTTTGTTATCGAGTTGCTTCTGTCAACCTATACCAGATTGAAAATTGGGGGTAGGGGGGATAAATAGCAAAAAGGCTATATTTTTAAAGCAAATCAACAATTTTCTTGTATCTCTTATTCTTTAAGAGAGAGAAGACAAATAAGAGATGCGTCTCCATTTTTTCACAAAACCATAAAGAGACGCCCCTGGACCTAAGGAGACGCAGGTATGTTTAACCCTTGTCTAGCGGGGTGTTTTGGGCTCATTTGGGAATATTCAGGCCCTCCTGCATGATAAATCAAGCATCTGCATGAAAAAAAAAAATATTTAGCAAAAAACTAGGCGCTAAAAGCTTCAAAATGAGACCAGAACGAGCTACGTAGCACTCGTGGTTATCTTGCAGTGGTGCCACAAACAGGGAGGTTTAGCATATATCGGTATATTTTTCCCAGCTATGCTCACTACTGGCTACACTGCCGGCCTCTCGAGAACACAGGGAACATGAGTTAATGGGCGGCGGTAAGCCCTGGGAGTCGGCTGTCTGGCCCGCTGCGCTCCCGGCCATTTGCACTCGATTTTAACCCTTTAAAAGCCTTAATAATGCTCCTAACCTGCTGCAAATTGGTGCACGACTTAAGTCGAGCGCCACCAATAAGGGGTTAAAACACAAAAACACACATAAAATTATATAAGTACTTACCTCATGGGTACCAGAAAGAAAGCATGGTACTTTTGGTTGTAAGTTGACAATGCTAAAGCAATAAAACGGACTGACATAGGCCTTATAATATATATTATTAGAGAGACATAAAATATTACTAAACATACTAATTGCTTATTGTAGGCCAATAACAAAACAGTTTAGAGGATGCAGGGAAGTTATATATGTAACATTCATGCTAATATGAGGTTTAAATCAAGTACCAGTCGCCAACCCGGGCATATTTGGGGAAAATAGGGATAGGAAATGGGCGGAGGGCCTGGAAATATAGTCTATTTTTTCATCACTAGGCTGACAGGGCCCACACAAACATTTGACTGCTGGCAAGAACATGCTTAATGTGATTTTGAATTGCTGAGGGGGTAAAAGGGGTGCGTCTCCTTAGGGCCAGCAAAAAATTCTGGAGGTCCAATAGAGACGCATTTTTCAAACTGTTGCCATACCTCATTGGTAGAAAGCCATTCTCCCCACTATGTATGGTGTAATTAGGGTCGAGTTTCCTTCACCCAGGATAAAAGAAAAGGTTATTATGTTTAATAATGTTAACAAAATAAACACACATTTACAAGGACCTAAGGAGACGCAACCCGGCTACTCTAAGCAGACGTGTATTTACCTATTTGTATTTACCTATTTGTATACAGAGTTGAGCTTTTTAGGCTCGTATTGTCCCGCTTCCTGAGTTACAATTATCTAACTTTGCCTTAAAAATGTGTGCGTCTCTATAAATGCGTCTCTATAGGCCCCAGGGTTCTAGTTAAGGCAGCTTCGTCAATGGTGAAGGAAACTCAACCTTATTTATACCAGACATAGAGGAGAGTATGTTATGTTACCAGTGTGGTGTACGACCTTCTGGCATCAATTTGAAAAAATGCGTCTCCATTGGATTTTACTATTTTTGCTGGACCTATGGGGACGCACCCTCACCCCCCTTCAGCTGTGCAAGTAAAAGCCTTTTGATCATGCAGTGTTATACTTCAACTCATGCACTATCAACCTGCAGTAATAGAAACGAGATTCAAATTAGGGAACTGTAAGAAATTTAGCTTTAAACAAAAAATAAATCCTTAGGTTTTCGTAAGGAATTTGCGAAAACATTATTTTTTTTTAGTTCATCTCATCTCACACAATAACATATGAAAATAATAAGCTGGTACTATGTGAGCATATTAGGTGATAGTTAAAGAATATTTTGGCCCACCATTCATGCATCTATCTACTCATGCTATGCCTGTGCAAGTTTTTTTGTTTCAAGTGCGTCTCCTTTGGGCAATGCGTCTCCATTGGTACTCGTACCCTATATGACGAATATTTGTACATTTTTCGCTACCCTGCCAAACTTCTATCACCCTGAAGATTTTTTTTTGTATGAATGATGTTGTGACTGATATAATATTGTAGTAAAATCACCAGAGACAACATCCACCAAAGGAAATTTGTTACACTTGTATAACGCTCTAGCTAGAACACTATCATTTAACCTATTGTGTTTTCCACAAAAAAAATTGTAACTTCAGACATGGAACAAACAAATCGTTTGTTATTATTTGCCCTATGAAAATAATTCATAATACTTGTCCATCATCAAAATGGTGGTTAAAGATCAAATAATAATTCTCTGAGTCCAAAAACCCATAAAAATATGATAATATGCTAACCGATTTATGTATTTAGGATAATTCTGGATATGTAATATACAGTACCGGTATATAAATTAGGAGAGGCATATATCTTGTCCAAATTTTTTTTTATCTGCCGTAAGAAACACCAACACATACGTTATACCTATAAAAATGCTCAAATTCATAAAAATGTATATGCAGTGATAGAGTATACATACCTATATATTTTCACTAGGCCTAGTTAATTTTCGAGTTATTGATTTGACAGCATTGGTTATTTTTCTTGCTCAATATTTTTTAAGAGTGAGTTCAATGCCTAACGAGAACAGATCCAAAAAGATTACCGTATATGTTAAACATCTTATATAACCCCCTCCTATACTAATTATACAGGCCTAAAAGTATTGACTGTGCATTTTCCAGTAAGACATCGGACAGGAATAAGCAGCAATAATAAAATAATCATATAAAATAGTAGGAGCCGAAAAATTAATGAAATAAAACCACGAACGTACGTCCGAAGTTCTCCTCCGCTTGTCCGAAGTTATCCCAGCTTTCTTGGCAATCATTTTCCATAAGAAATCACTGTTCCGAAGTTATCCATATATTTCCGAAGTTAGCCACTTTTCAAGATGACTTCGGACACCATTTAGGATAAGGATAGCTCTCTTATTATGGGGGATAATTTTAGGAGGCTTCCTGGATTACCGCGCACTATCACCACACGTCACTTGACCTAGTTAAATCTCTATAATGTGTTTACAGTCAGGAGATATTGTTAAAAAAAACTCGAAAAATGTCCGAAGTTATCCGGTTTTACGGTACATAGAACTTAGCAAGTTTTGTAAGTACCGTATAATTAATTGCTCTTTTAGTACATGAATCATACAATTTTCCTTCAGGTGAAGCAAGTTTCCACTTAGTTGAAATGGCACTGTGGAGTGGGTCAGTCGGGGCATGTCCGGGAGCCTGGAGGCAGTTTCTGTCATGGCCATCCCTTTAGGGCGCTTTCTCTGGAAGCGGGGTATCAGATTTGATTGATTGATTGATTGATTGTGAAGCAAGTTTTCTCATGGTCATAAGAGGCAACAAAACATTGAACTTCCCCCAACCAGACCTTACTCTGGCAACAGTTAGTTTCAGGCCCCTCCCACGGAAAAAATATAACCACTCAAAAGAAATTGTTCATACACTCCAGAGTTGCTAAATCGATAGGCAAATCATCCAACACCAAGCTCTCTATCATCATCAACTCAACCACCTTGTTTCTCCCTGGGAAACCCCCGCTAAAGGATGGCCATGACAGAAAAGCCTCCAGGCTACTATGTAAAGACAAGTTTCCTTTGCTCGTGCCACAATGCCAATTCCGCTACGTGGAAGTTTTCCTTATTATATTTTTCCACTTTCTTATCCCATACCATAGGTGGTCTTTGGTCTCTCTCTTGCCAGACCTATGAGAGTTCTGTATGGAGCTCAGTGGTCTGGTTAATCTGCTCTACATAACTAACTGGTCTCTCTATTACATGATATGCATTAACCCCTCGAGTACCAAAAACGCACGTTATGCGTCGGCAATGTATGTAACGCTAAACCCCAGAGCCGCATAGGGTGCGTCACGGTAAATTACTCCGGCCCTATGGCACCTAGAGGGCTCAGACTTGTATGAGAACTGCGTAAGTATCCCACGCAACAATGCCGATGGTTGAAAACCCTCAAAGTCCAGCCGTGAACGCGTGAGCGCGCAAAAAAGTGTTTTTGCATGTTTTTGGCTAACAATTTCCCCATGTTAATTCTGACTTTCGGGCACCCCGTAGGACCCCTTAATGGCCTAGGGGTTTTCCCTTCATTTCTAACCCATTTCAGGTGTTTTCTGGAAGAAGAAGAAAAACAAAAAACAAAAAAAACAAAAAAAAAAACCTGCCAGGCCTGGAGTGTACATTTATATTATATTGCCTGGTGCTCAGTGGGTTAAATTTCCATGATTTTCTACTTTTGCTCTAGAAAGCAAACTGTTTATAAGTACTGTACTGTACATAACAACTGGAACTGTCAGTAGCTGTACAGTTGACCAAAGTACCAATTATAACACCATAGCAAACAATACTCTATACATACTGTACATACAAGTTTAAAGATGAATTCGTCCACAAAGAGTGTGGTTAAAGTCTCACTTCCTAAATGGCGGCATTCCATGTGACCCTGTTATAAGCTGCCTCTGTTGTCAAGTGCTATGGTTTGAGGTCGGACTAAAGTATCTGACCGCACGTCTTTCTAGGTCTACCCCTACGCACAGCTCTCCCCACGTTCACAGTTCGGCATGTCTTCTTCCAGTTCTGATCATCTATTCTCTCTTTACATGTCCAAATCAACTAAGTCTGCTATGAAATGGCAAAATTGATGAGTATGCTTGGTGAAAGAGATAGAGCTATAGTCCATTCATTATAGGTAGGCCAATAATCATGACCACTAACCTCTAGAACTAAAAAAAGACTAGAGTTATCGAGCTAATATCCCTACCATTTGGGAAGATTGAGCCAGGGAATAGGTGTGAAAATGTGCGGCCCATTTGCTCTAGCCCGTTTTGAGTTACAGAAGTTAGTGTTCACGATTTCTGGCCTACTTATAATGAATGAACTATAGCTATATTGCTTGCTTACAGTCAAAATCAACAGTTTGCAGACAACCTAGATGAGAAACCATATTATGAGCAAGGTTGTTGATAAGCTATTGATTTTGACTGTACACACTGTTGTCGTTCCCTAAGCTGCCTGGCCACACTGTTGATGAATATACTCACTCTCATAGCCGCGGGTGAAGTCATGGTTATGGGAGTAGGAGTTGCGGTGACGTGAGGATCCGCCGCCGCTGCTCTCCTCGGGGCCATACAGGTCATACTGTTTCTTCTTCTCTGCATCACTCAGCACGGCGAAAGCATTGCCCACCGCTGGAAAAGAAAGATCATATGGTTTTATTTATATTTTTGATGAATGGATGGATGAGTAAAACAGATGGGTATTTAGTGTTACAGTGCTAGAGGGTCCCGCAAGAACATAGTAGAGTGACTTGGTAGGGGTCAACATTTCATGCTATGCTCACAGGTACCTACCCGATAGCACTATCGTTAGTGAGTGCTGTATGTATTTTGTACAGTACTATTGTTAATATCTTGTCAGATTGCAAATTTGATTTTAATATAACATTTTGATATAAATTGTAGTTTCTTTATTCATACAGAATTTAGTAAAATTTACCAGAACGTCCCTGACTTGACTAATTCCTTGAATGTGACGATAGCACGTTGTTGTTGTTGTTCCCCAAGCTGCCTGGCCGAACAGCCCCGAGCAAGGCCAAGGCCATAACCGAGCGCACCCACAGAACCCTCCCTGCCAACCATAATAAAGCCTGGGTGACCGAAGCCACTCCATGGCGGGGAGCTGAGGAGGGTGCGGAAACGCCCGGGAAACCAAAGCCCCACCCAGGGCCCTGTGCCCCTCAGCAATTATGAAGAGAAAGTTGAGGGGCAAAGGAAAAATGTGATGCTTTGGCTTCCCATCTTGGTAGATTGGGAGGTCAATCCACGGAAGAGACGCCGTCACTTGAGATCTAGAAAATATCTAAGTAAAAGGAACAGTCAGAGTAAGCTATGGGTATGGCAGAGATCGCTCAGTTCTCACTCTGACAGACCAGCCCATCACCACAAGACTAGAACCCAATCCTCTCAGCATCAGCTAGGAAAGGCCCTAGAAAGCCGCCTTTGGCGGGGGGATAGCTCCCCTATTTAACCCTTATTTAGCGGGGTCGGACTTAAGTCCGATACGAGAAAATTGGACTAAATGGCGGGGTCGGACTTAAGTCCGTGGGCGTATTACCGCCCTAATTTTGGTGGAAAGCGAAACTTGGTGGTCAGGCGGTGTACTACAAGGGCCCACCCACACATCCCCACTGCGTGACCGTGACTAAGTGACCCTCAAGCAGCCATAATGGAAGGTCAAGATTTGCCCGTGTTCGATTCGGTGGCCGCCAATCCCTAGTGCGTCGCGCCACCCTACTAACCACGCCCGGCTCACCACCCAGAAACTAGATATCATGCTGAACTCTTCAGAACTTTCTAATAAGCTGTTGGATGAAACCGTCGAAGGTCTGGGTGAGAGTTTTGGTAGTGTGGATGACTCGGAAGACGAAAATAACCCGATCATAGGCTTTCACCCCAAGCATAATTTGCGTGGGGTGGATGTTGTGGTTGATATTGGACAGACCCTTGAGCAAATTGGAGACGTTCCTGACGAAGAACATACTGGTGTGGGTGTTGGTAAGTACAATTTATATTTTATAATTGCTTGAAAATGTGATTGCAAGCATTTTATCACCTTACGAGCGGCTGGTGGAGTATATTTCACTGTGCCGCCCAGCGGGTTTTTTTTTTTTACCCTAAATGGGGTTGTTCCGTGCTCTTTTTCATGCATAAACAAGACCCAGAGCGTAATACAAGTATGTATCCTGAAAGTGCGTAAATTGAGCTTTCCAATGACACCCGAACCATCCTTTTACGATCACTGGTTGTCTTTCAACGATCGTAAAACACGAGTGCAAAAACCCTAAAATACGGTAATTTCCTTATAGAATTCCCTGTGGCGAGCGGTCTTGAGGTAATTTATGCTCCTAATCACCGCTCCGCTCTCTCTCAGAGCACATTACGTCCTCAAAATTGCACCCTACAAGAAATTTCCTTTGCATTTATAGCGTATTATTTGCAGGCGTTCGGTAAATTTCTTACGGTAATACAAACAACCAAAGATTGAATATTTGTGCTTGGCATTATATGATTGTGGAGAACAGATGTAGGCCTACCGTATATATTATGTTTTCATATATTATATGATACATGTGTAACATTTTTATATTATCACTACTCTCTCTCTCTCTCTCTCTTTGTTTGTACTCCTTTGTACTCTCTTTGTCTGATGTAGGCCAGGGCACGCCCCTAACTAATCTCTTCCCTCCCAGGGGAAATCACACCTAGCAGATGTTTTGACCTCCCCTCTCTCTCTGTCTGTCTTCCTCTCTGGGTCTACCTATACTGCATGTGACATTGAAATTGCTTGAGAGTTTGATTGCAAGCATTTTATAGCGTATTATTTGCAGGCGTTCGGTAAATTTCTCACGATAACCAGGGTGTATGGTACATTTCTCACGATAATACAAGTAACAACGAAGCTTGGCGAAGATTGTGGTCTACAATATACCTTTTTATAATTGCATGTGACCTTGTAATTGCTTGAAAGTTTGATTGCAAGCATTTTATAGCGTATTATTTTCAGGCGTTCAATAAATTTTATAAATATATCAAAATAAGTCCTGTGGGACTATGAAATAGCTATTATTGGACAAGGACAATATTATTTCATCCCTCCACTGGAACATCAACAACAATGTCAACAACGTATCGCCGTCGGCAATCGTAAGATTCAGAGTCGTAAAGATTCCAGGACGAGCTCAATAGAAAATGAATGAATGAAATGAATGAGTGTGCAGTACTGCCAATACGTATAGCGACTTCCGCTAGATCTAGAGACCTTTACTTCGATCTAGCAGCAATGACTTACACTAGCGGTTTTGTTTTGAAATTTCAGAACAATTTCGAAGTGATATTATATGGATTTTGCCAATTCACATTTCTATTGGTATTTATCATGTCTTACATCTAACAATATATGCTAGCGGATTTAATTTCAATTGGTAACCCTCCCGCTCTAGTCGGCTCCAAGAAAATCGATAATGGTGGCACTTTAGTAAACAGGTGATAAACAAAACCGCATGCGGATCGGTTTGGTGTATCGGTATTATGGTAAGTTGGCTACCTACTATTGTTTATACGATATAGTAAGTAATGATAAGTAAATTATTATATATTATATATAAAACAAAGACATAATTCCTGCAAAG
>JAVRFV010000528.1:0-2500 GCA_032716605.1 Paralithodes platypus
CAACACAGGTGAAGGGCGTCACGTGATTGAAAGGGTTAATAATTATCGCGGCGCTCTCACCGATAATCGTCGAAATTCCAGCAACTCGCGCCGTAAAAGTGATGAAATGCGTCCCGGAACATGTCGGTAAAATCGTCCGGAGTCCGTTGTGATTTTATGGTGGTGTGTCGTGATTATGAACGGGACGGGAGAGAGAGAGAGAGACACGGGTGAGCGAGGGAGGGAGGTAGCAAAGTAGGAAGAGAGAGAGAGAGAGAGACAAAAAAAAGAGAGAGAGAGTGAGTTAATATGCAAGTCACGTTTAGAAATTAAGAATATACAGTAGACCTCCATGAAAGAATAGAAAAACAGAAAGAAAGGATAGGAGAAATAACATGAGAGAGAGAGAGAGATAGAGATTTATAGAGATAACGAATATACGGGTGCCTTACAATATTATTTTTATTAATCTCACCACCACACCCCCAATTAAATTAATTAAAGTATATATGATCCACCGGGATTCGAACCCAGGTTATCACACACATATTTTTGGCACCTTAACCATTACACCAAATTAGGAATATAAACCTAGATATCAGAATAGGAGACAGAGTATGGATAGGAAACACATGAACAGAGAGAGAGAGTTTATATACGTGTGTGAGTGAGTGAGTGAGTGTGTGTGTGAGAGTGAGTGTGTGTGTGTGTGTGTGTATGAGTGAGTGTTTTTTTTTTTTTTTTTTGCGTGTGCCAGGAAGCCAGAGAGTTTAAAAGCAGAAATGAGCCTTAACTTTTGGAGATACCTCAGTTTTATGTCCACGAAGGGAGTAAAAGTGTACAAAGCGGAAAGAGGTAACTCGGAATAGGTGTGTGCTGGTTGGTTGGCAGAGAGAGAGAGAGAGAGAGAGAGAGAGAGTGAGTGTGTGTGTGTGGGGGGTGGAGTGTGTGTGTGTGCTTGCCAGAAAAAAGAGAGAGAGAGAGAGAGAGAGGGAGGGAGTACGAATGTGTGTGTGTGTATATGTGTGAGAGAGAGAGAGAGAGAGAGAGAGAGAGAGAGAGAGAGAGAGAGAGAGAGAGAGAGAGATGAAGCAAATACTCGTGGGAAATAAGTGACATTAATTATTATTTAATTAATTATTGGAGGAACCTCTGCAGATATACTGTATGTGACAGAATTGCCATTAAATGCAGAGATGATTAGTTTATAAATTGCAACATTGATTATTTCATGATCTTAAATGTATATACCGTATTTTTGGATATAAAAAAGCCAATGTAAAGCCGGTATCACACGAGCGCTTTTTCACTCAACATTTAACCTCAACACTGGTCTGGCAGCTTATGAGGTCAACATTTAATATTTTTCTGTTACCCAAATTCATCTATCATCAGTCTAGTTTCCGATACCAGGGCAAAATAATAAAGAAATTTTGCCAGAAAAATTTCGATCATCGAATGTTGACTATAAAAGCTCTCGTGTGATACCGGCTTTAGTAGAAATCAAGTATTCTGATTCTGCTAGGACAAGTCTATTAGTTCTTATCGTCAGGCATAGAGTCCCGCTTCTACATACAATGACTTTTTTTTCTTTTTCCAAATTTTCCTGGCTATCGTTAGACAATATTAATCAGATAAGTAAAGATCATTCCAAATCTTAATCAATGTTTCCGATGTCAGACAGAAATACACAAAAATACCGTCGCTCTAGATTTAACAATAAGTTTTTTTTTTTCATTTCCCCAAGGCACAGCCCCCTCCCTCACTCTCACACACACACACACACACACACACTATCTCTCTCTCTCTCTCTCTCTCTCTCTCTCTCTCTCTCCTTCTTTGCATCAGTTTTTACAACAGAAGACCTCAGTGATATCCCTACACCATCGCCGATTCAGATTGATAATTCAGATGTTCTAAGCAATATCACCGTTACAGAGAGAGAAGTATTGAATTGTTTAGATAAACTCAAGGTAAATAAAACGCCAGGACCTGATACAATCTCGCCTAGAGTTCCTAAAGGAAGCTAAGAGATGAGCTCCTCCAAACCAATGACATTTACTATTCAATAAATCCTTGCAGTCCTGGAACTATGCCTGATCAGTGGAAGATAGCCAACGTAACACCGATATTCAAAAAAGGGCAGCAAATCCCCAAAGCAGAAAGTACCCAGTAACTATCGTTCAATTAGCTTAACCTCAGTTGTATGTAAAATGCTAGAAACGGTCATACGAGACAGACTCGTAAATCACTTAGAGGAAAATAACATACTTAAAGATACTCAACCCGGCTTTCGTAAAAAAACGTTCCTGTTTAACAAACCTCTTAGACTTCTTCCACGATATCCTCAACCTCTACGATGAGAGTAAAGCTGTAGATATTATATACCTTGATTTTCAAAAGGCCTTTGACAAAGTTCCCCACAAACGTTTACTGCTAAAACTAAAAGCGCAGGGAATACAAGACGGTGTGTTGAAATGGATAGAAAATTGGATCAGAAACGAAAGCAAAGGGTAGTCAT
>JAVRFV010000528.1:7500-14340 GCA_032716605.1 Paralithodes platypus
TGCTTCGGTATCAGACATTTCTATATATTTTGTTTTACGTCATCTGCAGTGAAATCATGCCTCATAATAACCCCACAAAACGTCGGATAAGATAGTGTTAAGTGTTTTGAGTAGCCTATTCGTGATGCACATATACTATAAATCTTTGCTTTCGTGACCTTTCGTGGATGTGTGTTGGTGGAGGGTGTGGAAACGTATGTACTTTTCCTGATGTGTAAAAGTGATTTACCAGGATGCGGAAGGCGTTAAGGCGTTGAGGCGTGAAGGGTGAGGTGTAATCAGGTAAGAGTGTGTATGTGTTTTAGTCTAGGTATGTGTCTATCTGTGTGTGTATTAGAGAGAGAGAGAGAGAGAGAGAGAGAGAACTGTACTCTGCAGAATACTATCCACTTATTACTTAAACCTCTTCATCGAAGTACTATTTACATCTTGTAAGGGAAGTTGATTCCTGGTAAAATCCGATTGAGAGAGAGTGACTGACTGACTGACTGACTGACTGACTGACTGACTGACTGACTGACTGACTGACTGACCTGGGCAATACGCCCAAATACTACATCCTTCCCCAAAATTTACTGTCTGACAGCCATGAGTTTTAGCATTTAAATTTATATAATATTTGTATATTTATTTGATAAAAGGGTTTCATTGTTTTATAGGACCTTGCCCCACTGTTTCTCTTTCACAACCCTCTCTCTGTCACAACTCAGCCTTTCTCTGGCATAAGGGGGATGAATGGTTGAACTTGCCACGTGCATATGGCTTATAACTTGTATTTTGAAATATTAAGCTTAGGACATTTTCTCTTGGTACAGGGAGGCAAACAAGAGGTCTCGTACCGTATGTCCGGCGGGTGGGACGCTCTGAAGGTGGACCAATCGGGCAGCATCCGGCTGTGGAGGGAGCTGGACCGGGAGGGTGGAGGGGGCCAAGTGTCGGTGGCCCACATAGTTGCCACGGACCACGGAAATCCACCTCTCTCTTCCACCGCCACGATCAGGTTCGTATGGTATTATTATTCGTTCAAATAATAGGTGGATATGTGAACACGCATATCATCCATATTCTGTCGCTGAATTATTGGTTATCACGTCAGAGTGGTTGACCTATAGCTAAGATGGTAGTATTGGTTATCACGTCAGAGTGGTTGACCTATAGCTAAGATAGTAGTATTGGTTATCACGTCAGAGTGGTTGACCTATAGCTAAGATAGTAGTATTGATTATCACGTCAGAGTGGTTGACCTATAGCTAAGATAGTAGTATTGGTTATCACGTCAGAGTGGTTGACCTATAAGCTAAGATAGTAGTATTGGTTATCACGTCAGAGTGGTTGACCTATAGCTAAGATAGTAGTATTGGTTATCACGTCAGAGTGGTTGACCTATAGCTAAGATGTAGTATTGGTTATCACGTCAGAGTGGTTGACCTATAAGCTAAGATAGTAGTATTGGTTATCACGTCAGAGTGGTTGACCTATAGCTAAGATAGTAGTATTGGTTATCACGTCAGAGTGGTTGACCTATAGCTAAGATAGTAATATTATTCGTTATTGTAACAAAAAACTATTGTAATCCACAGGCTAAATATATTTATCTGAATCTGAAGGTCAACGGTAAGGACATGCGGCACTGTGTATAAGAACACTGGGCTGCTTAACCCCTTCTGTACCTGTGATGTACTTTTCATTATCTTCTGGCAACTATTAGACGATTTTGTTCAGCTTAGGAAGAACGTCTACTCAATAATAATCTACAGACTATCTCAATTCATCCTTTAAGCTACCACATATCCTTCCTAAGCTTCATAAAATTGTCTAAATGTAGCTGAAATCAAATAACAAAGACGTCCCCGGTACAGAAGGGGTTAAAACCATTTCCGTCTGGATCCTAAAGGTCACCATGTTTTTTTGGAGCCTGTGCTGCCACATAACTCACGTGTTGCTGTTGGGGATTACCCTCTGTTTCCGCTATTAAGAGTGGCACTTGCTTGCTTGTATCTTCATCTTTGAAAATCAATTATTTTTTGCTTGTGGTTTTTAAGCTGGTCCCCTGCTAACATGTGTTCCTCGTCCCCCAGCTTAACCCTGAGCGACGTGAATGACTGCCCGCCCACCTTGCTGCCGCCCACCACCCTCCATGTGAACGAGTCCGCCCCGCCCACACTACTAGGGGTGCTGCGGGCGGGGGACCGGGACGTGTGGGCGCTGGGACATGGACCACCCTTCACCTTCCAGCTGGATGAAGACAACCCACCCCATGTTAAGGAACTAATTGACCTCAAGTTTAAGCCAGGTGAGTAATGTCGCGAGCTGTGGCATAGTCAGTAGAGCGTCGACTGCTGATCAAAGGGTCGGCGGATCGAGCCCACACTGTCCAAATGTTATTGGTAGATGCCAATCTCGGGCAACTTGACTTACCGATTCATAACAAATGCCTAATGTTCATGTTCTCGGGAATTACGGCGTCTGGAAAAAATACAAAAATAAAAATAGAGTAATGCTTGCTGGTGCGATGCCTTTGTTCTTTGGCCAAATAATTTAATGACACCAGTGGCACCAATATGACGGAGGTTGGCCAGTCTCTGTTACTATAGGGTCTCTAGGTCAACCCATCAATATAATATAATATACAGTATATATATAATTTTATTAGTTCTTATAATTTGTTTCATAACTTATATTTTGACAAACAATATCACATACAGTAAAGATGACAGCAAAGTTTAAAGACAATATATAATGCCTTTCGAATGTTTCCAAACCACTAGATTAAAAGCCTACCTGGATTTTCTGAGACATTGACGCGGCCAGGTGATCATTTGGGAATTCCCCGCCTCGTTTATGATATTGCTTTTACGTCAGGCGTCGTAAAAGGTCGCTCCGGAGAATAATGTGATCAAGTCGGCAGCACACGACCCATTAACCCCTTCTGTACCGGCATCACCTTTATTATATGATTTCAGTTGCAATTAGACGGTTCTATTAAGGGGAGATCTCCACTTGAGGGATTTTTTTCTTGACCCCTTTCTCCCTCATGTTTAGCCCCATTGCTTTTGATATTATAAAACGTTTGCCCCATTAGTTTAGCGATTTTAAGAACTTTTACCCCATATTAAGACCTTCCGTGCCATTCAGGTGTCAATTTTATCCTGGCGAGCGATAGCGAGCCTGTAATTTAAGAGGAACCGGCCTTCGGCCGGGAAATTTGTCTACCGAAAAATGTACAAATATATCTTGAAAGGGACTCAAGGGGGTGTAATTTTAAGGTTGATGGAGGACTAGGGAACAAACTAAATACCTCCCCTTAAGCTTCGGAATGATATATGGTTGCTAAGAGGATTAATTGAGATAGTCTGTTGCGTTTTAATTTGTAGACGTCCTTCTTTAGCTTATTAAAATGGTATAATTGTTTCCCGAATATTATGAAAATGACGTCGCCGGTACAGAAGGGGTTAATGGGGAGTGTTTTATGTATATATTGATTTGCGTGTTTATTATTTTGTTTAGTTTTATCTCTAGACCTCCATCAAGCTTAAAAATAACATCCCCGTGACTCCCTTTCGAGATAAATTTGTGCATTTTTCAGTACAAAAATGCCAATCCCTCATGAATTGCAGGCTCGCTAACAGTTGCCAGGAAAACAATCAACACCTTAAATGGCACGCATTTTTTTTTCTTCTGTTGTCTGGCTGTTGTTAGGTGATTATATTCGGATTAGGCAGGGTATATGGAAGTCCGAGGGTTAATTGAGACAGTCTTTACCCTTGTATTTCCCACAGATCCTTCCTAAATTGAATAAGATCGTTTAATGATAACCAGAATAAACAGTCGGAATGCGTCATGATCTTCGAAGAGTTAACCGAATCATTGAGAAGCTGAGAGCCTACGTCGAAGAGAATGTATTGAATTTAGTAGCCTTATATTTTCATTGATTCTGAAAGTATTGCACCTCGGATGATAACGATTCCTATAAGTTTGGGATACGATTCACCGACTATAATTATTATCACCGAGTAACCTTGAATTTGAGTCAACGTTTTGTTTCTTATGGTGTGTCAATTTATGTTGAAGTGGCATAAGTCATACCATATAAGTTAGTATATTGGACATCATTACTTATTATATCACAGTAGTATATGTAGTGAATTAAAGGTATGTTATAAATTGTGGATGAAGGCATTATATAGCACTGATTATAACTGATTATTGTGAGTAAGCTCATTCAAAAGTTTCCTTGGAGTTTCGCAGTTCCCACAAACTTTAATTGCATTAACACTTCTGTCTTATCATGGAGGGCGTCTGAATATATATATATATATATATATATATATATATATATATATATATATATATATATATATATATATATATATATATATATATACCGGTATATGCGTAAGTAATTGTAATCACTATCCTTATAATTATATATATACTGTATATGTGCATCATCATATACTGTATACATACATAATGTTCAGTTACAAAGCTAAGGAATATTTTTCGTATGATAAAAATAATATATATATACTGTATCTACACACAAACAATGGATACATAAATATGTTCAATCTCACATTCAGGTATATTTAAGCTCATAAAGCCTACTTCGCACAATTGTATCGAGTATGTAAATATTTCTCCACAAGGCAGTAAACAATGCAGAGTCGGAGCTCCTCGTATAATTCTCGCATAAAAGTACTGGCCCTTGTGCAGAATAGGATTATTTAATATTATATGAAATAGTATTAAGGGGAGGTATTTAGTTTGTTCCCTAGACCTCCATCAAGCTTAAAATTACACCCCCTTGAGTCCCTTTCAAGATAAATTTGTACATTTTTCGGTAGAAAAATATCCCGGCCGAAGGCCGGTTCCTCTTAAATTACAGGCTCGCTATCGCTCGCCAGGATAAAATCGACACCTGAATTGCACAAAAGGTCTTACTATGGGGTGAAAGTTCTTAAAATCGAAAAACTAATGGGGCAAACGTTTTATAATATCAAAAGCAATGGGGCTAAACATGAGGGAGAAAGGGGTCAAGAAAAAAATCCTTCAAGTGGAAACCTCCCCTTAAGCTGTGTGTGGTGCGGGTAATGTTTTGGGTGGAGTTAACCCCTTCTGTAGCGGCGACGTCTATTTGATTTGATTTTCGCTATATTTAGACGATTTTGTGCCGTTTAAGAAGGATCTGTGATAGGAAAAAGGGTTCAGTGAGATAGTTCCAAGCCTGATCATTGGTGGAGGCCCTCTTTAAACTGAATAAAATCGTCTAATAGTCGCCAGCATGAAGTTAAAAAGACGTTACCGGTACGGAAGGGGTTGATACGTTTCTGGTTTAGTTAATACGTTTTTTTTGGTTGGATTGAGACGTTTTTGGTTGGGTTATTACGTTTCTGGTGGGGTGAGACATATTTGGTTGGGTTGAAACGTTATTGGTTGAGATGAAACGTTATTGGTTGGGTTGAGAGTTTCGGGTTGGGTTGAGACGTTTTTGGTTGAGTTGAGACGTTTTTGGTTGAGTTGATACATAGCTAAAATGGTTTCGTCTATTGTTTCCTTATCTCGATTGCACTCATTTATCTAAACGAATTCTGAAATATGAAAACAGTAAAACGTTTGCTACAAATCCTCGACGAACTCCCAAAGCACCCCTCTCCTTGTAGTACCAGTAATCTTAATTGCATTCACGAATACTTGACCGTCTACGATACAATGTCAGTCCGTCGAGTTCGAGGCAATTTAGTAGCAATCCAGTACCTGTTATGTATCTGAGATGGTTTAGTTGGGGACATTCAACGATAGATACAAAGATAAAGTGTACAGGTGTCTATTATTTAGTTGGGGACATTCAACGATAGATACCAAGATAAAGTGTACAGGTGTCTATTATTTAGTTGGGGACATTCAACGATAGATAACAAGATAAAGTGTACAGGTGTCTATTATTTAGTTGGGGACATTCAACGATAGCTAACAAGATAAAGTGTACAGGTGTCTATTATTTAGTTGGGGACATTCAACGATAGATACAAAGATAAAGTGTACAGGTGTCTATTATTTAGTTGGGGACATTCAACGATAGATAACAAGATAAAGTGTACAGGTGTCTATTATTTGATCAATTCTATTAGAAAAAGTCGAAGTTCACTTTAACATTAATTGCCGTATACAGTATCTTCTATATACTGCATATACTGTCTTGGTGGTGTAATGGTTTGAGTGTTTAAGGGGAGATCTCCACTTGAGGGATTTTTTTCTTGACCCCTTTCTCCCGCATGTTTAGCCTCATTGCTTTTGATATTATAAACGTTTGCCCCATTAGTTTAGCGATTTTAAGAACTTTCACCCCATATTAAGACCTTTCGTGCCATTCAGGTGTCAATTTTATCCTGGCGAGCGTTAGCGAGCCTGTAATTTAAGAGGAACCGGCATTTTTCTACCGAAAAATGTACAAATTTATCTTGAAAGGGACTCCAGGGGGTGTCATTTTAAGCTTGATGGAGGTCTGGGAAACACACTAAATACCTCCCCTTAAGATCTGTATGTGGTAACCCAGGTTCGAATCCCGGGTGGAGCACATGCTTTCATTAATTTCATTGGGTGGTGTTTGGTGTTGTTAGTGAAATGAATTCATTATATTATATTTGTATTATTCCTGGAACAAAGCATTCCGTAATATGCATACTTATATACATTTCATATACGTTTGCAATAAATACGTTTGATACATTGTGGTGCGTACATCAAATAATTTCCGGTATCTTTTCATAATTTAGAAATTGTTACCGTATTAAAAACGCCACTTCCCTTATATACCGCGAGTCTATCGTCATATTCGAC
>JAVRFV010000529.1:0-14137 GCA_032716605.1 Paralithodes platypus
CCACTGTACCCTGGGGAACAGAGCTTTTAACCTCTTACCTTCCGATGCCGCTTGATTTAACTGATACTGATTGTCTTCTGTTAAGGAGACAATTAGAGATCCACCTCCCCACCCTGCCGGTGATACCTTTTTCTTTCAGCTGATGTGCTACTCAATTCCATGCTCAACACTTAGAAATGCTGTGGCAAAGTCTGTGTATAACAGATCTACATTGCTTTTCTCTTCCAGGTCATCTAGAACTTTGTCATAGTGTCCTAGTAGCTGCGAGACACATGATTTCCTGCTCTGAACCCCGTGTTTTGTGTCCTGAGTTGTGGAGCCCGTTTTCTTCCATGTATTCCGAGACTTTTCCTCGTAGTACTCTTTCAAAGATTTTGATGATGTGAGATGTTAGTGCTACTGGGCGGTAGTTTTTTGGCAGAGCTTTACTTCCTCCTCTGTGTAGTGGTGCAATTGTTGTGTTTTTCAGACTTTCTGGATTTCTCCTGTATCTAGGCTCTTTCTCCACATTATGGCTAGAGGTCTTGCTAGCGATGTTTTGCAGTTTTTGAGCAGGACTGAGCTCCATGAATCTGGTCCTGGTGCTGAGTGGAGCGGCATGCTGTTTATTGACCTTTCGATATCTATTGGCCCAAATTCTATATCTGATATATGGAGGGGGCTCTGTTCTCGCCCATAAAGAAACTGTTTGGATTGTCAATAGTTTTAGATGGATCGGGTTGCCTGAACACGGTTTCATACTGTTTCCGCAGAAGTGAACTCATTTCTTTGTCATCTGTTGTATATGATCCGTCAAGTTTGATGAGTGGGCCAATGCTTGACACTGTTTGTGATTTTTTCTTTGCATATGAGAAGAAGTACTTTGAATTTTCACTTATTTCTTGAACTGCCTTGTTTTCTTCTTCTATCTGCTGTATTTGATACGATATTCTCAGCTTGTGTTCAATATCCTCAATCTCCCTTTTCATTATGTTAATTTGCCTTTCCTGTAACCCAGCTTGGGAGAGCCGATGTGACAGTAGTTTTCTTCGTTTGTAGAGCCTTCTCCTTTCTCTGTCTTGCTTACTTCTGCGCTTCATTTTTCTCTCTGGTAGGTGATTCGAGCATACGTTCTTAACTAATTCAGTTACTAGGCTAAGGCATTCAGGGGTTGTTTTGTCTGCCATTTGAACTTCCCAGTCTATTTCCTCTATCTTCTGGTTTATGCTTGGCCAATTAACATGTTTATTATTAAAGTTGTACTTACTGAATGGGCCTGTATATGATCTCCTTGTTTTGGTTTTGTGTTGGTACTCGATGTTGGTTAGTACTTCGATTATCCTATGGTCAGAATAAGTAGTATCTGATATGCTGGTATTGTGCACAATGTTCTCATTGTTTGAGAAGATCAGGTCTAGGACATTGTGACCTCTAGTTGGTTCTGTGATGTGTGGGTTTAAGTTGAACAGAGAACATAAATTAAGAAGTGCTCTTGAGTGTGCATCACCATTTGCATTTGAGGTGTTAGGCATTATTTGATCTTCTACTCGCCTCCATTTGATATTAGGTACCGTACATTGAAATCCCCCAACCACAGGATGTTAGGGGTTGGAGCCCCCAGCCCTTCTACCGCAGTTTTGATCTTATCCAGCTGGGTTTAGAACTCATGAAGTGAGGCATCTGGAGGTCTGTATGTGAGGATAACTGCCAAGTTTATTGTGTGTGTGTGTTATTCAGCCATTATAGTTTCGAGATAATATAACGTTCTAGCTGTCAACATCGTCACTAAACAGAAAGTTAAATACATGGGCAGTACGCTCAGAAGCTATCTATCTATCTACCCATCTATTGCCGAACGCCGTGATCTCCGAAGGGGTGGCCCCGAACGAAACGCCCCCATGCACCTCTGTCCCCAGTCAGTCGACGCCCCTCCTCCCATCCAGCACCGCTTTCACGCATACACTTTGTAATTTCATCCTCTCACGTCTCACTCGGTTTACCTCTCCCTCTTTGTCCTTCCACCTCACTCTGGTAAACTCTCTAGTCATTCTCTCGCTTCCCTTACATTCCATATGGCCAAAACCATCTTGAAGTGTTCCTTTTCACACTTTCCAGCACATCTACATCCACACCACACCGCTCTCGTACTTACTCATTCGTCTGTCTATCCCTCCATGTAACTTCGCACCGCACTTCTTTAGTAACTAATTTCCAGCCCTCTCACTCTTGGTTTGTGTCTCTCCAACAACGTCCATACTTCACTCCCGTAAGTCAGTGTTGGGAATACCACACTGTCAGGCAAGGACTTCTTTATTTCCATGCTAACCACCCTATTTCAGAAGCACTTTGCCTCAAATTCAACATATTTTCTATATATCTTTGAAATGCTGGGTAATAAGGGGATTTGAGCCTCCCGAAAAAATCTGGGCCTGGCGCGGTTTCGAACCCGGGTTGTTGTTATTGTTCCCCAAGCTGCCTGGCCGAACAGCCCCAAGGCCCCGAGCAAGGCCAAGGCCATAACCGTGCCCCCCGACAGAACCCTCTCTGCCGACCACAATAAAGCCTGGGTGACCGAAGCCACTCCATGGCGGGGAGCTGAGGAGGGTGCGGAAACGCCCGGGAAACCAAAACCCCACCCAGGGCCCCGTGCCCCTCAGCAATTGTGAAGAGAAAGTTGAGGGGCAAAGGAAAAATGTGACGCTCTGGCTTCCAATCTTGGTAGATTCGGAGGTCAATCCACCGGAAGAGACGCCGTCACTTGAGATCTAGAAAATATATAAGTAAAAGGAATAGTGAGAGTAAGCTATGGGTATGGCAGAGATCGCTCAGTTCTCACTCTGATAGACCAGCCCATCACCATTCGAACCCGGGTAAGCAGGCATTCCAGACTCCAGTTCTACCACTGTATTATGCACGGACTTACAATAGGAATACAACCTTAAGGGGGCCCACCTCGCTTTTTTTCTCTCTCTCTTTGGCTTTTGTAAATTCGGCCCCATTCAGCCTACTGTTTTAAGACGTTTATCCCCATCCAGGTGTCAATATTTTCCTGGCGAGCGGTAGCTAGCCAGCATATATATTTTTTGTTTTGACAGCAAGCTAAATTTGTAAAAAAAAATATAGAAAAATTTCCTCGGCGAAGCTGGATTTCTTCATACAATGCTAGCTCACTATCGCTCGCCAAGAAGAGATCGACACCTGGATGTGGATAAACGTCTTAAAACAGTTAGCTGAATGGGCCCGAATGTATACAAGCCGGGGAAAGAGAGAAAAGGAGAGAAGCCGGTGACCCGCCTTAGTTCTATTGGAAGAACCAGGTGATAGTCTCGTGGAGGGTATACCTACACACGTGGAGGGTATACCTACACACGTGGAGGGTATACCTACACACGTGGAGGGTATACCCACACGTCCTACACACGTGGAGGGTATACCTACACACGTGTAGGTATACCTACACACGTGGAGGGTATACCTACACACGTGGAGGGTATACCTACACACGTGGAGGGTATACCTACACACGTGGAGGGTATACCTACACACGTGGAGGGTATACCTACACACGTGGAGGGTATACCTACACACGTGGGGAGTTTATTAGACTTACCCCTAGATCATGGAGACGAACAGAACGTATGTGGGTAACTGTACATGGATAGGAAGGGGGGAATATGACTACATGTATAACAGAGGGATAGATGGATAGGAATATGACTACATGTATAACAGAGGGATAGATGGATAGGAATATGACTACATGTATAACAGAGGGATAGATGGATAGGAATATGACTACATGTATAACAGAGGGATAGATGGATAGGAATATGACTACATGTATAACAGAGGGATAGATGGATAGGAATATGACTACATGTATAACAGAGGGATAGATGGATAGGAGTATGACTACATGTATAACAGAGGGATAGATGGATAGGAATATGACTACATGTATAACAGAGGGATAGATGGATAGGAGTATGCATAGAGGCAAAGGGTCAAGATTAGTGATATGGCTCAGCCCAAAATAGTGACGTTTTTGTCGAGAGGTTGGAACCGACGTACATAACGATTTCGGTAAGTGCGCGACTCTCCATGATAAATGACTAAATGGCACAAAATGTCTCAAAATCGCCACACTACTGGGGCTTAGCATGAGGGAGAAGGGGGGTCTAGATAACAAACAAACCTCCCCTTAACCCCTTCAGCACCATGACGTAATTTTCCTTATACTAATGACTATTATGCGTATCCCCAGACGTCAACTCGGCGTTAGTACTGGGGTTTCTGGATTTTCGGGTACAGGGCAACACAATGTTAAGCACATATTGTTTTTCTGCTACCGTCTGCAGCTTGAACTACAAACTAAAATTTGTGTGCTCAATACTTATAAGTATATTAATATGTGTGCTCAATTCTTATAAGTATATTAATTGAAATTCAAAATATTTTCCATTTCTGACAAAGCTACATAATTTTGTCATTCTGGTCCATGGCTTGAGCCTCCACGTAGCCTGACAGTTGGAAGCTGTGCATAAACAGACGTTCCGTGAGAGAGCAGCATCAATACCGATTATCACACTTACAGTACCCGTCCCAAACACGTAGGTAGTAGTATAGCCTATTGGCGATCATTAACCCCTTCAGTATTCTGACCACCAGTAGACGAAATCGAAGGATACAAAAGAAGTGGGTGAGGAGAGCGGGAGGGAGGCGAGAGGAGGGTGGAATGGTGAGGAGGGTGGAGAGGTTGCAGGAGGAGGAAGTCAGGGAGGAGTACAGGAGAGCAGTGGAAAGACGACTAGGTGGGTTCGACCTGGAAGTTATGGAGGAAGTGGAGGAGATGAGCAAGGTGTTTAAGGATGAGATCTGTGCAGCATGTCAGGAGGTGTGTGGAGAAGAGGGAGGGGAGTGAAAGGTACAGCATGGTGGACAGAAGAGGTAAGAATAGCTGTGGAAGAAAAGAAGAAAGCATATAGAGAGTGGTTGGGTAGTAGAGGGAATGAAGATGCCGAGAGACAGAAACGAGCGAGGTACGTGGAGAGTAAGAGGGTGGTGAAGAGAGTAGTGAAGGAAAGTAAGAGAAGAGTAGATGAGGAATTTGGAAGGAATCTGAGTGTAAAATGGAGGGAGAGTAAGAAACTGTTCTGGAAAGAAGTCAAGAAAGTTAGGGAAGGTAGCAAGGGAAACAGTAAGGGTGTGAAAGATAACTGGGAGAATGCTAGCCGAGAAGCAAGAGAGAGTCGAAAGATGGAGGGAGTACTTCAGTGAGTTGCTAAATGAAAGGAATGAAGAGCCAGCAAACATAGCTGGATATGGTATGGGAGGGAGAAGAAGAGAAGTAGTGGAGGAGGAGGTGGGGATCAGGAGGTCAGAAGTGTGGGAAGCCATGAAAAGAGTGAAGTTGGGGAAAGCACCAGGACCAGATGGAGTGTGTGGGGAAATGTTGAGGTATGGTGGTGAGATAGTGATAGAATGGGTATGGAAAATGTGCAAACTAGCATGGGAAGAAGGGGAGTGCACCCGATGACTGGAAGACTGGCATAATAGTCCCCCTATATAAGGGCAAAGGGGAAAGAGGAGTGTGTGGTACCCACCGAGGAATATGTCTTCTAATCGTAGTCTGGAAGGTATACAGTAGGGTAGTGATTGAGAGAGTGAGAGTGAGAACGGAGAAATGGATAGGCGACGAGCAGGGAGGTTTTAGGAAGGGAAGAGGATGTGTAGATCAGATTTTTACCCTGAATTGTGTTGTGGAGAAGTATCTGGAGAAGAAACAAAAGGTGTATGTTGCCTTTATGGACTTGGAGAAGGCCTATGACAGAGTGGATAGAGAAGGTTTGTGGAAAGTACTTAGAATATACGGAGTAGAGGGCAAGTGCTAAAAGCAGTGAAGAGCATGTATGAGGGTGCAAAGGCGGCAGTACGTGTGGAGAGTGAGTAGAGCGAGTTCTTTGACCTGAATGTTGGTTTGAAACAGGGGTGTGTGATGTCCCCGTGGTTGTTTCCTGTATATATGGATGGAGTTATGAAAGAAATACTATCAAGAGCAGTGGATGTTGGTGTATCGCTGAAAAGGGAAGGAATTGAGTGGAAGCTACCTATACTGCTGTTTGTGGATGATACAGTTCTGATGAGTGATAATGAATGGGAGTTGCAGGGTCAGTGTGCGAAAAACGGAATTTGAAGGTAAATACGGGGAAGAGCAAGGTTATGGTCTTCGAAAGGGGTGAAGTCACAGAGTGTGAGGTGAAGCTGAACGGTCAGGCTATGGAGATCGTCAACTCTTTTAAGTATCTGGGCAGTGTGTTGAGTAAAGATGGGACTATGGATGAAGAGGTGCGGGAGAGGGTACAACAGGGGAAGAGGGTTGTAGGAACGCTAAAAGCCGTAACAAGAAATAGGGTGGTCAGTATGGAAGTGAAGAAGTCCTTGCATGACAGTGTGGTAATCCCGACACGGACTTACGGAAGCGAAGCATGGACGTTGGTTGAGAGACTCAGACCAAGAGTGAGAGCAGTGGAAATGAATTACTAAGGAGTGCGTGCGAGTTACATGGAGGGATAGACAGACTAATGAGGAAGTAAGAAGGAGGTGTGGTGTGGAGGTAGATGTGCTGGAAAGTGTGAAAAGGAACAACTTGAGATTGTTCGGCCATATGGAACGTATGGAAAGCGAGAGAATGACTAAGAGGGTGTACGAGAGCGAGGTGGAGGGACAGAGGGGGAGAGGTAGACCGAATATGAGGTGGAAGGATGGTGTGAGGAACTACATGAATGAAGGCGGTGCTGGTTGGGGGGAGGGGCGTCGACTGACTGGGGACAGAGGTGCATGGGGGCGGTTCGTTCGTGGCCACCCCTTCGGGGATCACGGCGTCAGGCAATAGATAGATAGATAGATAGACGAAATCGGCCTCCAGCCGAAATATATATCCACCGAATAAAATGTACACATTGAGCTTGAAGGGTAATTTAGGTGTATCTGTGTGTGTGTGTGTGTGTTTTTGTATTTTTTTATTTTTTAAAGCTGATCTTTGAGAGAGAGAGTGAAAGTGAGAGAGAGAGAGAGAGAGAAAAAGTGAGTGAGTTAGTTTGTTGATGTGCCTCCTTACCCATGGTAAACAAAATTGGTATCCTGGAGCAGCACCGAGCCTCTCCAACAACACTCACCAACAATGTACTTTGTAACACCAACAACAACAAGAAACACACAACACACACAGTACAAAGGAGTACAAATGAAGTCAAGCAACAATAGGTCTAGTGACCCTTCTAGGATGCTTGTCCTTCAAAACACTGAGGATCAAGTGTTCAAACAGTGGTTTAGAGTGGGTTAGGGAACATTGGTAAGGGAACTACTGCCCTGGAACTAATGTCCGTGGCAGGATTAGGAAGTTAGTACGGGACAGATGGGTTAGTAACATAACACAGTTATAAGTTATCTTTCGTATATCTGGGAAAAAGAGAGTAACGTCTTAGTAATATATATACGCAATAATCCTTGATGAATTTGAAAGGGGAATAAAAAAAGTTATTCATTTACAAACGCAGTCAGTCGCGGGTTTGATGCAAGATATTTGTCTAGGCAAAGTTTAAAGGAATCAACGGTGCTGCAGTCTATAACGTCTCGGGGAAGCCCATTCCACAAGTTGACAACTCGATTGAAGAAGAAATTCTTAGATTCATGTGAGTTAAAAGATTTACCAATAATTTTGCAACCGTTTCCCCGCGTGTAATTAGATTGGTCGATAGTGAAGTACTTACTACAGTTCATATTGTCGATGCCTTTGATGATTTTGAACACTTGAATTAAGTCGCCTCTTAATCTGCGCTGGGTTAAAGGAAATAGATTTAACTCAATAAGACGCTCCTCGTATGGTTTGTTCTTTAGGCTAGGTATAATTTTGGTAACTCTACGTTGAACTCGTTCTAGCTTTTGGTAATAAGGGCACCAGGATTGAACGCAGTATTCCAGAAGAGGGCGGACTAAGGAATTGTAAAGAGTTAGGATAACTTCTTTTGATTTATGCTCAAATGACCTGCCTATAAAGCCAATTATTTTGTTTGCCTTCTTAACAGCTTCTGAACATTGTTGACTCGGTTTTAGGTTACTCGATATTATTACTCCCAGATCGGTTTCTCTGTCTACAATCTTAAGCTGAGTGCCATTCTTCGAATAGTTTGCTTTCTCATTTTGGTATCCGATATGTAGTACTTTACATTTATCCGCATTGAAACTCATTTGCCAAATTTGGGCCCAACATGACAACTTATCTAGATTGTGTTGCATATCGTCAACTTGTTTTTTTGAGAGTACGCTATTTGCAATTTTGGTATCGTCAGCAAATTTTGAAATTGTACAGGTGAGACCCTCATCTATGTCGTTGATGTAAATTAGAAAGATAATTATTCCTAGTACCGATCCCTGGGGTACCCCGCTACTTACATTTAGTCCAGTAAATCTAGCAATCATTTAACTGGACCTAGAACAAATTGCAATAGAAGGTTTTTTGGCTTTAACTTGTTTATTAGGTCCCTCTGATGAACATATAAAAAGTCTCCAACTTTTGGACACTGGGAAAGTGGTTAATTTGCATAAATTCAAGATGGCCGCCGTCCAAAGCTTCAATTTACAGATAACTTTTTTCTGGTTGCTCCTAGACCCTATAAATGTATTACAAACAACGTTTTTTGGCTTTAACTTGTTTATTAGGTCCCTCTGATGAACATATAAAAAGTCTCCAACTTTTGGACACCTGGAAAGTGGTTAAGTTACAGCCGAAAAACCTTACAGACAGGCTGAACTGTCTCTTTCACAAGGGGTGACACAGGCACTTTGTGCTTGTATGGGTTTTTTGACCTGTTGTCCCTCTTTTTTATAAAAAAAAAACAAAAAAAACATGACGTAGTTATGACGTCATTCAGAGCCAATTATGTAATTCATGATAGGAGTTCGTATTCACTTGGATCATCGGTGCTTGCATCAAAGTTGCTATTTTGACAGAGTCCTTTACATTGACCACATGCACTGGAACATTCAAGCTCATTCCGTTTGCAACTACAGCGTTGAGTGTCACAGTTGCCCTTACACTGACTCTGACCAATTTCAGTAGTGAATCAGGAGCCACTGGCGAATCCATCGTCTTCGGTTCAAGCTGTCCCTTCCGCAGACACCAGCCCCATTTCTCGGGGTCCACACAGTTCCCCATCCATTCCTGGACCTGACAATAAACTCGGAACGGTGGTATTTGGCTGCGTCGGTTCTTGGGGGAAGGCTGTGAACTTCAACGGTAGTTGTACTTTTTGCCACCCTGTTGCAAAACCTTGTCTTTCGCAGTCCGTCAAGGGTGTCATTTCCTTTTCCCCCGTACAAATTAACCAAGGCCTTTTCACCAGCTGATGATATCGCGTCTTTACTTCCACTTTGGCAACAGAATGCTTCTATACATTTCAAGAAACCGTTGTCTTCCCTCACTTTCCTCAAGGCAGCCCCTTTACCAATACCATACAGTCCTGAGGTTGTGTCACATCCACAGAGTGCATGGACAACTGGCAGGACACGACAGATGCTTTCACCGAGAGCTTCTGCTACTGAGTTAATATGCCAACATTTCCCACCTTCCTTGCTCGACTTGAAGTACAAATCATTCATCCCTCGTTCCGCATAATGACACAACAGCACCAACAAGTCTGTGTCCTCACCTATCACATATGTCACGGTTTCCCTTGCATGCTCAATTCCCTTCTTCGCAATCATGACATCTGCATCTGCTGGCGCATTGACACAGTCAATTCCATTTGCCTTGAATGTTTCACACAATAAGTCCATAAGTTTTGCTTATTGTCCGAGTTTGACAAGAAGTGTTCCTTTTTTGACCGAAGGGCATGGGTGGAGTGAACATCACCTTTTGACCAAAGACTCCTTTTGATCGTCGATTGTGTGTCATGTCCTTTGTAGTAGGTCCTGATTTATAACCGTCGAATACAACCACCGGGTTTGAGAAAGTTTTTGGAAACATGCTTCATGTACATGCTTGCAATGTCCTCAAATGTGTCACCCTTCTTCCATGGAATCCTTTGCAATAAGGAACCACCATCCAGAACATGGGTCACAGTCCTTTCTTCCTCAAATGATTCCAATGACGACTTGGGAACAACAGCAGCTATCTCATCTCCTAGCTGTGGTTTATTGGCTTCCCTGAGCCTCCCCCACTTATCGAACAGAGCAGTAGGGTAGCTAGACAACTCATACGCAAAGACCTCTTCAACACCTAAGTCCCTGGTATTAGCAAAGATGAGGAGCCTCTGGAAAAGGAGCTGTGGGTCGATTGGTACTTTTTCAGCACTGATTGTAACCTTTGCACCCAACGACTCAACTTGATCTTTCTTCCTAAATGAAAAGTCAAAAGCATTGCTACCTTCCATCTTCTGCACAATGTTCATACCAACCTCATACAGTAAATGAGGATTGGCCGAGGCTGGGTCCTGTCACACCGTTGGCAATATTCCTGAGTTCATTTGATTCTTGAAATGGATCATAATCCTTGAAGAATGCGAGAACCTTCTCTGTGTCCTTCCTATCTCGTTCACGCCTTGCTTCAGTCATTTCTTTGTGCTGCTCAGAGGTGTGGAAATGCTTCCTTGTCAGTTCTTGCATAACTTCACTCACCTCAGCGCAGGCTGGCATAGCAAGTAACCAGCGCAGGCGTTGCGTTTCCTCCATGCCCCTACCACGTGTCAATCCACCATTCGTTTTCAAAGAGCGCATCAAAACCTGCTTCTATAACCAAGTCGCTTGGCAGTCCTGCCCACAGCCGATCACTTCGGCGGATCACAAATAGACCGGAGTTCAATTGACAGAACATGTCTGGGTTGAGCTGCTCAAGTTCAATCAGGTCTTGAATGTACACATTGGCTGACTTGGCATAATTGTTATGACCACACGCTGCATAGTACGGCAAATTCTCCTGGAGTGTTCCGAGGTACAGTAGGAAATCGCCCATTCTCAGTGCCTCAGGAAGCGACGCAGCAGGTCAATCATTTCCATGTATTGAATCCATAGCTTTCCCATCTTATGCTCTGCTAAGGAGCTCTTCTCAGCTTTAAGTTTTTCAGAAATTCTGTTGAAAACGTCTTTACTGCAGACTTCATCCGGTGAAACGTCTTCACGCAACAGCTTATCCAAAAGATCTGCAGCCTCCTGGAAGTCCTTGCATGCGTCACTTTCCTCATCTACCATTGAGAGGTTGACACCTCTAAACACAATCGAACTCAAGGCTGTGTCAACCAAGAAGTGGCCTCTGATTGCTCGTGCATAGGCTTTCCCACTCAGCATTTGGGTCACAGCATTTTCAGCGTATATAAGTTCCAAAACCTCCTTAAGCCCAGATGCTTCCATAACATTGCCCATGCATCCCAAAAAGCTCATCACAGAGTGAAAGCCACCAAGGTTCAAAACAATGGGTTTCAGTTCGCTTCCTTCCTTCTCATGAACAATGATCGTCTTCGCTTTCCAATAAAGCGGTTGGTCGAATGTCAGCATTGGCGTCGTTCCCTGGCGATGGCTTTCCGCAGCAACGAAGTGAAGTGTTGAGTAAATACAACTCATGTCCGTAGGGTCCATGTCAATCATGGGCAAGAAATGGACGGATGATTTCCCTGGGTGTGGTCCATGGCACACACTCTGCATTAAGCCGGACCAGCCTGGTCGTTTTGGTCGAAGCAACCATGACTTTTTCCACAGTATGTCCAGATTTTCAAGCTTGTCAGATGCTGAAATTGGGTCAAGCTTTCTAAATTCGAGAGGCCCACCCTTCTTGCGAACACTGCGGTAGTATTTGATTTTCCAATTTGAACGCTGGACGTGAAGTTGTCTTTCAACCCGGTGACGGCATCTTGGTAGTTTGATGTTGTGTCTCTTACTGTCAGGCAACGGCATAGTCCCCCCCCCCCCCCCCCCCCCCCCCCCCCCCCCTGACATTAAGCCACCTTTTTTTTGCCCCCCCCCGCGTGACGTTGTTATTTTTTGACCTTTACCCGGACACCGACCAAGAGCACAACCAATACCAATTTCTACAATAAACAATTCCCCAATTTTACTCGCCAAATTCCAATTACCGAGCAACAAATTATAACCCATACCATGGTAGTGTTCCTCTCCCATCAAGCGTACGCAAGTTGTGATCAACATTGTCTATGCAACGACCTGTCCCAAACCTGCCTGGCACGTGGATATGTTGGTGCCCCTGATATTGGCAGCACACGTTCGCAAACCTCAAAACTTCTGCGTAAGGCAGACAGAAGCCGTGGCTGTGTAAACTGTCCACAAGAAAAAAAAAAGGCGGGAACCAAAGTGCTGGTTCATTTGAACCGCCAATCCATACTGAATTGGTGCTACAATGGCCCTTGTTCTGGTAAGTTGCACGATACTTTGTCCAAATTGATGTCAACTTCAACGATCACATGACTGTGCCACCCCCCCCCCCCTGAACGTTCTCTTGCAGCAATATCACGAAGGGGACTTTCGCGGAACGTACTCCACATTCTTTTCCGCAGCGACCGGAGTGTCAGAAAGGATCTGGATAAGGGGGAAATCTCTACAAGTATCAATGTTCTTTATATCTGCCTTGTCCCGACCCCTCAACCCGTTGACATGCAGCCCTGAACTTACTCTTTCTTTGTTCTGCTTCCTCATCATCAGTCTGTGGTGAGTATCTTTGTTTTGTTTAAATTGTTTGCAAAATTTGTTTAGCAGCACTTTCTTTCCGTTGACAGTTTACAAACATCGCTGCGTCCCAGCACCGTTAACTAAATAACCCGTTCATCCCCAAAATATGAAAATAACGTTTCTGTTTCATGTATTTTACACACTATCACGCTTCCAACACATCAGGGCACAACTGGGACTTCGATCAACGAGAATCACCAAACCACTGCTGTAGTCTGTTCATCATCATTGTCCACAGGACTAGGTCCTCCGCGTTGCGAGTAGAAATGCTTCCTCTCGTGAGGCCATCTACGTTCTGCGAACCCTTGCGAAGGAGGTTCACTGTCTGCGGGAATCACGATATTTTGGATGGGGATCTGCCTATGTGTCTGGAAATGTGAGCTGCACTGCTTGTGATATATTGCGTCAAGCTGCTGGAAGACTCGCGTTGCAAAGTTAATTTCGGCCTCTAACAGTGTCAGCCCACTCATCCAGCCCTGGCATCACATGCAGAAAGTATTGTACCTTTGAAAGTTGAAAGGTGCGTACTGGATACACTTCTTCTGAATCATGCCTGTTGTGTCTCAAATAGATTTTTGTACCACAAAAAAGAAGTTCTCTGTAAAACACAAAGTTCGGTGTCTGAGAGACGAAGAGCAGGTTTTTTCAGTGACGTTTTCCTTCTGCTTCCCCAGGAATTCTATGTGGCTTTCGTATTGACACCTGCTTTCTCTTCGGCAATCAATGTGCACCGTTTGGCCCTCGGACACGGTAATTTATGGCGTTCCACGTTTCAGTTACATGGCTCCCTTGTTGATAGTATCTGGCTCCCTTCGCCCTCAGCTTGTACTGTTTGCCCCTTCGTCCCTCCCAAACGTGTTTTTGAGCAAATGCCGCAGGGATTATGCACCGCAACATCCTCTTCCTTTTCCATGGCTTCGGTAGATGTCACACCCAATCTGTTGACAACAAGAAATCAAGATGATGGGATTAGTATAGGCCCTAGGCAAAATGTAATAGAACAATTAATGTTGCACGTAAAGGTAGGGCTTGACCTAGCACAAATTGCAATAGAAGGTTTTTTGGCTGTAAGCCGTTTTTCGGCTGTAAATTAACCACTTTTCCAGGTGTGACCAAAAGTTTGGAGACTTTTTTATATGTTTCATCAGAGGGAACCTAATAAACAAGTTAAAGCCAAAAAAAAACAGTTGTTTGTAATACATTTATAGGGTTCTAGGAGCAACCAGAACAAAAGTTATCTAGAAATTGAAGCTTGGACGCGTGGCCATCTTGAATTTATGCAAATTTAACCACTTTCTCCGGTGTCCAAAAGTTGGAGGACTTTTTATTATGTTCATCAGAGGGACCTATATATAAACAAGTTAAAGCCAAAAAAAACTTCTATTGCAATTTGTTCTTAAGTCCAAGCCCTACTTTGACTGGTCTA
>JAVRFV010000530.1:0-13798 GCA_032716605.1 Paralithodes platypus
ACATCGGACATGACCAAAAATGTATGTAATACACCACCACCCAGCAAGTCCTGTCTGTACAGTAAGTAGTACCATAACCTTCCCCGTGTTCTCGAGAGGCCGGCAGTGTAGCCAGTAGTGAGCATAGCTGGGAAAAATATGCCGCTACGCCAAACTCTGTTACTTGGTATCACTGTATGAGAAACACGAGTGCTATGTAGCTCGTTCTGGTCTCATTTTGAAGCTTTTAGCGCCTAGTTGCTAAATACATTTCTGTTCATGCAACTTCATTCAGGAGGGCCTGAATATGCCCAAATAAACCAAAAAAACTCGCTAGACAAGGGTTAAAACATCATGATTAGGTTTCTCACAGTAAAATATTAATATACATGGTAGTGTAGTATCATATAACAAAAACACCAAAGTTATGGGTGCCCCTCATGTATATATGATTTATTAATTTGGGTAATTTATTAGAGGCCTCATGAGACACTATATACCGGTCTTATACCAAGGCATAGGGGAGACTGCCCCAACTATAAGTAGTGTTAGCATGCATACAATAAATCAATGCAGAAACCGAGCCAGAAATCCCGACCACAACCTTATACCTAGAATGGGTTTAGCAAAATGGGTACATTTCCACACCTCTGCAGAGCTCCGATTGGCCCCACACCGAAAGGTTAAAAAAATGTTAGCATATAAAAATCACATAAACGACCACCAAAAAAAAAACCCACACATTTCTACAAATAAATTATAATATAGGCCTACATTATAATATAGAAAGTATATAAATTACATCGGACATGACCAAAAATGTATTAATACAGTCACCACCACCCAGCAAGTCCTGTCTGTACCCTTCCCCGTGTTCTCGAGAGGCCGGCAGTGTAGCCAGTAGTGAGCATAGCTGGGAAAAATATGCCGCTACGCTATCTGTTACTTGGTATGAGAAACACGAGTGCTACGTAGCTCGTTCTGGTCTCATTTTGAAGCTTTTAGCGCCTAGTTTTTTGCTGAATACATTTCTGTTCATGCAACTTCATTCAGGAGGGCCTGAATATGCCCAAATAAACCAAAAAAAAACGCTAGACAAGGGTTAAAACATCATTAAACTCTCACAGTAAAATATTAATATACATTTTAGTATCATATAACAAAAACACCAAAGTTATGGGCACCCCTCATGTAGATTAACAACATTATTAATTTGGGTAATTTATTAGAGGCCTCATGAGACACTATATACCGGTCTGCTATACCAAGGCATAGGGGAGACTGCCCCAACTATAAGTAGTGTTAGCATGCATACAATAAATCAATGCAGAAACCGAGCCAGAAATCCCGACCACAACCTTATATCTAGAATGGGTTAGCAAAATGGGTACATTTCCACACCTCTGCAGAGCTCCGATTGGCCCCACACCGAAAGGTTAAAAAAACGTTAGCATATAAAAATCACATAAACGACCACCAAAAAAAAAAAACACACATTTCTACAAATAATATATGCCTACATTATAATATAGAAAGTATATAAATTACATCGGACATGATCAAAAATGTATGTATGTAATACTGTACAGTAATACAGGGCCTGAATATGCCCAAATAAACCAAAACCCCCCGCTAGACAAGGGTTAAAACATCATGATTAGTGCCTCATTTTTCCAGACCAAGGCCATATTGTATATACCCCTAAAATCTGAAAAGTAATGAGGGAGAAAACTTCTCACAGTAAAATATTAATATACATCCGGTAGTGTAGTATCATATAACAAAAACACCGGCTAAGTCTATCTCACTTACTCCTTTGCCCCTCAACATTCTCTTCATAATTGCTGAGAGGGTGGGCCTCTTTGGTGGGCCTTTGGTTTCCCGGGCATTTCCGCACCCTCCTCAGAAGTGGCTTCCCCAGGCAGGGGGCGCTCGGTTATACCCCTAAAATCTGAAAAGTAACGAGCAAGAAAAAACCCTCTCTCACAGTAAATATTAATTAATATTAAGGGTTTAGTGTAGTATCATATAACACTACAGATTCTATGATAATCTACCCATATTTTATACCCCTAAAATATGAAAAGTAACGAGGGAGAAAACGCTCTCTCACAGTAAATATTAATTAATTCTATTAAATAATATTTTATACCCCTAAATTCTGAAAAGTAACGATAATACCTGATAATTAGAATAAGGTGGATTGGTGATGGGCTGGTCTGAGGGGCACAGGGCCTTTGGTGGGCCTTTGGTTTCCCGGGCATTTCCGCATCCTCCTCAGAAGTGGCTTCAGTAACCAGGCAGGGGGGGCGCTCGGTTATGGCCTTGCTCGGGGCTGTTCGGGCCAGGAAGCTTGGGGAACAACAACATAGATAGAATAGGTGGATTAATATACAGTCCTCCCTCGGGTAGCGCGGCTTTGGACAGTGCAATTTTGCTCTAACACGTGTGCCGAGTCAGCATCTAACACGCTTTGTTTATGTAGCGCTCGTGGCGGGTGGTCGGCATCTGTCGGCCTGTGACGGCAGACTCGTCAGACCCGTATATACCGGCGTGTATAAGACACATTTATAAACCCCTCCAAAACCATGGCCTTATACAACGAATATACTTTTCAATGCAAGTTAATTTAAAACACAGAGATTCGTCAGCTGATTTTCCGTGTGTTATTTATTGTGTGTGTGTGTGTGTGTGTGTTGTTGTTCTTGTGTGGCTATGTCTAAACCCGAGTTATTTCTGTATGCAATAAAATGGTATTATAATTTACTCTATGGAATTGAATTTAATTTTACCAAATAATATTTATAATAGTAAAAGCCAAAGAAAAATACATTAAACTATAACTCTAATGAAGGCGGTAAGATTGTTGGCAAGTTTAGCCAAGCTGCCGCCGCCTGCCTCTCACGCAGACGACATGTTATTGTTGTACTACAGCTGAGCAGCATTGTTTTTGTGTCAAATAAATGGCATTTCATAGTACCAATGGTCTTAATTGGATATATTATTGACCCCTAGTATGAAGGTATGTTGCCAACGTAATAAACTGACAAATAAATAGATAAATCGGGTGGTAAATGGGTAAAAAAGGAGACTTCGGTGTAAACACTTACGTTATGTTGGTTAGTGAGATATGTGATTGGGACGTTAACGCTACTATTATGTGCTTAACTATTTGATTGGGAATTAACGTTAACGCTACTATTATGTGTTTAACTATTTGATTGAGAATTAACGTTAACGCTACTATTATGCACGTAACTATTTGATTGGGAATTAACGTTAACGCTACTATTCTGTACTTAACTATTTTAGTTGACTAAAGCAACTCTTTAAGTAATTGGGTTATGATGAAAGTAATACTATTGTTTTATATTAATACTTACGAGTTCTTTAATTTTCTTTTAATTAAGCTTACATTGCTTAACGGTGCGTAGTACGGTGATGCTATTGTCTCATATTAAGTAATATCGCCTTAGACTAACATGGCTGTGTTAATATTACTTCTAGTGATTTCCTAAGCTGAAGAAAATTCTTTTAGCTTCAAAACATTATTTTGCCTTTCATATTATTTGAGTGAGACCTGAATCGAATCTATGAAGCGATCCTGTAACTTAATTTACTCCTAATTAAAACCTCATTGTTACGTGGTTAAGAAATACATTTAACTAATTATTAAATATATATCTAACTTTTTATGTGACTTTGGCCAGAACCAATAGAATTAATCCCATCTTTGCTTTGTGTAGCGCGTGTTTGCGTAGCACGGCGCGGTCCCAGTACGATATACCCCCGAGGGAGGACTGTATAACAAAAACCTCATAAATTTGGTGAATTTACCTAACAAACCTCTGCAGTCTCTCGGGCTGACGTGTCACGGCTGGGCCTGGCACGAGGAGGGTCCTTTACCGGTAGAACCTGTAGAAAAAGAAGATAGATATAGTTAAAAATCGTTGGGTAATTAAATTAAGCAGAATATATACAGACAGAATGACCGGGGTATTTAATTAAGCAGAATATACAAACAGAATGACTGATATAATGAGTTTATAGGGGTACATTTATACCTATCTAGCGACATTCTAGCAACTTTAGAGAACGGATCTAACTACCGGTATTTACAGCCCATTTTCTCTAGCCATTTTATATTTAGAGGTTACAACAATTTCTGGACTATTTATTTGGAACATAGTATTTAGGCATTGTTCCAGGTCTGGCTATACATTAGACAATTTTTATAGCTTGGGAAAGTACCTTGGCATTTTATATAGCCTACGCAACGCATATATACAGTATAGTATATATAGGCTATCTTAATTTTAACCCTCTCCGACATATGACGCGATTTTGAGCCTATTAGGGATACTTTTTTGTTACCATCAGGGGTATTTAGAAACTTTAGTTTAGTTACTTCGCTGTGAGCAGCTGTGGGCAGAAAACTAATTTTGGAGAGGTAATTATAAGAGTGAGAGAACTATTTCTTATTGCGGGTCTGCGTCATATGCGTCTGAAGGGGTAAACTATATAATTAATTTCAGACCTCCCCCTGGATAATTCCTTAGCATGTTTTTTGTTTTTTTCTTCAAGGATAATGTTTCATAGTTGTTTTGCATGGTATGAGTGGAGGATTTGCATAAATTTTACCCATTATCTATCAAATTGCGCCATATATTGGGCGAATCGCGCTTTTACAGTAAGGGAAATTGTGGGGGTACATTGGATTTATTGATTTATTGTCATCCTCATAAGATCTAACCCTTCCCGCCCGGGCAGCATTTTAAAATGACACAGCGGCAGATGGGCAGGAAGGACCCCGGGTGTCCTTATATTATAGTCCATAAGCTTGAAAGCCTATTCAGCTTGTTTTGAAAGCCGTCCATCCGACGAAGCATATAAACATATAATCCGACGCCGCGCACCTCCGAACACAAGGAGAGGCGTAGTTTGTTTTTGTGTAATGTGTTGTTGTTTCAGTAGTGAAAAGTGTCTCGTATGGCTAAAATCGCGGAAAAATGCGCTCCACGGAAATCGTCATCACAACTGAACCCAGTGTGACTTCGAGAGCTCTACTCAACGCCAGTCTACAGATTGGAAACCGCACTACATTTAGAGATGCGTGGGAAATTTCTAGCAGTTAAAATAACAAAGATACGGCCTAGGCCTGAATGAAGGAAAAACCATGAAAAAACGCTCAAAAAGCTTAAAGAATGGCCCTACAGAGCCCCCGAAAACGTATTTTACAAGAGTAAAAAATTGAAGGCAATTACCCCTAAAAAACCAGGTTATTGCGCGCTCACGCACGTGGACTTTGAGTTTTCAACCATCGGCACTGCGTGGGATACGTACATACAAATCTGAGCCCTCTTGAGTGGCTACACCTGAGGTTACGGTCGGCGCAATTAGGGTGACGCGCCAGGTGCGTCTCTGGGGCTGTGCGTTACATACATCGCCGACGCGTCAGGCGCGTCGCTGGGGCTGTACGGGTTAAGAACCAAGAGGCCAGTCTTGCTCATTCAGTGAAGAAAAATGGCGGATTTTCGGTTTCTTGTCATATTTCAGTCTAATATGGAGAATGTAGCTTTAGTATCAGCATTTCCACACATGATTTACAATTGTGTGTCATACGTTGTGTATGACAACGAGGAGCTGCTTAAATTGGTGAAAATAGGATAATATAGACAATTCTGATGGCCTAACATCGACTTTGGTATTCGAATTAACCCTTTGGCGCACGATGACTCGTTAAGAGTCATTAAACTTAACCCTTTGGCGCACGATGACTCGTTCAGAGTAATTAGGTATTTTTTTCCTAGGCGCACGATGACTCGTTAAGTCATTAAGCTTAACCCTTTGGCGCACGATGACTCGTTCAGAGTCATTAGGTATTTTTTTCCTAGGCGCACGATGACTCGTTAAGTCATTAAACTTAAAAATATTCGCCAAAAATTAAGTTTTCGTCTGACACGCGTCATATTTGGCATAGATATTAAGTATTACGTCTAGTTCAATCGGTACAATTGGCCGTTTACTCACGGCTGGCTGGGAAGGGAGCAGAGTACAGCTCAGTCTGTGTTTTGATAATTTCACGTTTATTCGTGTATCTCAGTAACTATTTGGTTTATAGTAATTCTGAAGTTACCAGTGGAATCTTCATTAAATTCCGCTTTCATATATGTATGCAAATCAAAAATGTTGCGGGCAAAATGTTGAGCTAGCGCGAGTTGGAAATAAGGTATTTACTTTTTTTTTTTTACAATTCTTATTTCGGAGTGCCCCAATGTTTTGTATTTATTCTATGTTTTTATTCGCTTATCTTCAAGGTCAATCTAAATAACGAAGCCTCATTAATCCAAATACAAGGATTGTTTGGTGGATAAAAACGTCACAGAAACAAATTATCGCCGGGCACAAAACTGGCTCTGAGTGAGCTGAGATATACTTTGGGAGTGGAAAAAACTTTGATTGGAAAACTGCGCCAAAGGGTTAAGTATTATTATGTGACCTAGGTTCAAAATATGCATATATATGCAAAGCTGAAGGCTTTCTGAATCTTATGTAGGGTAAGAAAGATATCAATAAATTACCAACGTTTTAGGGTGGTGGCAACATCCGGTAAACCAGAACTTTCCACCATCCACCAATAAATTCGCCGTTTCGCGCCACTTTCACGAAGGTTCACCATGTTATTACATGGCTACTACTACCCCTAGTAAGCCGATTTTAGTGTTTTAAGTGACTTATGAATAGCTTAGAGTGTGCTCTTTACAAATATACCAATGCAAGTTACTATATACAGAAAGTTTTTACATGCGTAATGTGCAAATGAAAATCTGTTCTTTAATTGACCGACAGTACTTTTATCGGCGTTTAACACTAAGTCAATAAATCCAGATACATACAGCATGTCCAAAATTGACCCAATAGTCGTATCTTACGACATGGTATTTATGGTCTCAACGTTTTCAACAAGTGTGATAATACCCTTTTAAAATGTTCAAGATGTACGAATTGACCCCTGCAAGATCCGAATCTATACTGGGATCACTGTCTGATAGGTCCTTTCTCTACCGACGACGACTTTTTAATATTATTCTAGCTATATTTAGACGATTTTGTGCTGTTTAACCTCGGGACCCGGGCTGCCTGTTAGGACGGTCGCCAGTACCCGGGCAAAATGGCCGAAAAACGTCTAGGCCATAACTTTTTTATTTTAACTGCTAGAAATTTCCCACGCATCCCTAAACGTAGTGCGTCCAATCGGCATTGAGTAGAGCTCTCCAATTTTGTGAATAGGGCTATTAGGCCTAAATAGATCGGTCCAAAACATCAGTATAAACCTATATATATATATATATATAATCGGCAGAATGACCAAAAAATTACTTTGTTTAATTTTGTGGGGGGGGCATCTATAGCAGAAAGGCTGAATGTATAGATAAAAAATTCAAAATTAAATTTTTGGCAGTTTCTAGCCTAGGCCTAGGCCCTAGCCTATTCGTCAAAAAAAAAAAAAAAAAAAAAATGCGAAATTACTGTATAGGCCATGGTATAGGCTAACTCGCCAGAAAAACCAGCCCATCTCTTAATTTTACTAATAAGCCTAACTTGATCCATAGCCTATTATTAAACCCCTTCTGTACCGGCAAAGTCTTCTAAATTTTATAAAAACTATAGGCCTATTTTGAGAATATTGAGGACCTGTAAAATACGTTAAGGGAGATAGTTCGAAGCCTGTTAATTGATAGAGGCCCTTTTGAAGCTGAATAAAATTGTCTAATAGTTTAGCCAGAATAAATCTAGAAAGACGGCACCCGTACTGAACAACTTCATTGTTATGAAGTGGGCCAATCGGCGCTCAGCAGACCCCCGTAATCTTGTGTTAATCTCTGACCGTTTTGGTGGGGTCAGTACTTAAGGTATTAGTGAGATGGGTCTATAATTGGGCCTTGTAATTGGGGTTGGGTGTGACAGGGATCTGCCTTGTATGGGCCGATCGGCTTTTTGCAGACTCCCATTTTCTTATGTTCTTATGTTAAATGTAAAATACAATATACGTAGGCTATGTGTGTAGCCTATGCCTGTTTTATACATAATTAGGATAGTAGTGTATAATAAAGTTGGGCAACAATATTTGGCTGAAGGACAAGCATTAGGCTAAAAAAAAATAACTTCACATGAAATAAGGCATAGCCTAGCCTAGCCTAATGGGGTTAAAACATGAGGGAGAAGGGAGTCTAGAAATACAACTCTCCTCTCTCACCACCACCTGCACCACAACCACAGCTAGAATAAAATATCCCATGTCATCTCAACCAGACCATTTCAATCAGTAGGCCTAGTTCTCAACCAGTGCCAAATTATCCCAGAACCCAAACCAGTGGCAAAATATAGGCTAGGCTAGTACCTACTACCATAACAACCGTTTAAATTGGCTTAAAAACAAACTATAAATAGTTTAAATCCGCTTCAATAACATATAAGTGTATGAAGTTAAGATATGCCGAAACAAGGCATATAGATGGGAGCTCAGGATCAACTTACCTACGCCTCTTACTGCTACCACAAGAATGCCACAACGCGAGCGGCGGCGAATGCGCCATGCGACGAACATACGAGTATTGCCAATTTAGCTACTTTTAATTCAGCTAGCTATTTCTCGCTAGATCTATTATTTTACTCGACCTCGGATGATGTTAGTCTAGCTTTCTTTGGACATGTGTAATGTGCTATCTAGCGGACTTGATTGGGTACCCTGAACATTGGCGTCCCAAGACGTATGGTCACGTAGGCTTACTGGACAGGAATTAGACAAGTGACTTTCTCGCTCTCGCTCGCGCGCTCGCGCGCTCGCGCTCGCTCTCTCTCTCTCTCTCTCTCTCTCTCTCTCTCTCTCTGTAGTAATAATATGATGGTGACAGTATTGATGATAATGATGACAAGAAAAATTATAATGGTGTCAGTAGTAATGATGATTAATGATGCCGGGTGAAAGCTTGTATTTCCTTGTGTCCCAGAATCAGGCTTGCCCTCCTCCTATGACTTTAAATTGCTTAAAACTTCATGTGTCCAGGTATTTTGGCTCGAAAGTCCCTTGAGTTTTGGCGAGTGCCTCCCCCAGAGTTGAAAGAGTGACAGGGGCCAAAATCATGCCTGGACACACTGAGTTTGAAGCAATTTAAGGGAAATACTGATTCTGGGAGAGTCATAGTTCAGCTGTTGAATAGAAGAAAGATTGAGAATATTTGTTTTACCTACTTGGAACAGTACCATAGGCTATTCTAACACGTGACACAAATGATAGCCTACTCTATATAGCCTAACTGTTTCTTTTCAACTGACGGTAAATTGCAAATTCCCATCAAATTTCTCAGTAAATTTGAAGATTTTGGGAGTGAAATCTATCTATCTTAATATGATGGCAGAGACAGTAGGATCGTGAACTGTAACTTAAAAAGGGCTTAGAGCTGTAAATGTCACCAAGGATGTGAAAACTTCCAGCCCATTTGCTCAAGCCCTTTTTGAGCTACAGCTAGAGGTTAGGATTCGAACAAAGTATAGGCTATCTCAACATGCCAAGAGTTTTGGCCTACTTATTTCGAACATGGTAATAGTATTGTTTGACTTACGATGTAGAAATGTCAAGTAAATGTCCCTCTACCGTCCATTCATTATATATAGGCAAAAAATCGTCCTAACCTCTCAACTCAAAAAGGATTAGAGCAAAGTGTCTGTAATTTGTCCACACCTGTTCCCTGGCTGACTCTTCCCAAATGGTAGAAACATTAGCTCGATTACAAGTATATTTTCCACACCAATTCCCTGGCCGACTCTTCCCAAATGGTAGAAATATTAGCTCGATTACGGGTTAGAAAAAAATACCTGTAAACTAGTTACCACAACTATTCCCTGACTGACTCTTCCCAAATGGTAGAAATAATAGCTTGATTGCAGGTTAGAGCACCTAAAATGTCGCTAGATCGGTATTACACTAGATATATAGGACCATGCGGCTGGGAGAGTGTAAGATAGCAGAGAAGGGGTGTTGTAGATAAAGGAAGCTGTTGGAGTGGCTTTGTTGTGTGTGTTATTAGTCTGTATACGTCGTCGAGGTGTCTGCATAATTTTAACATAAGAAAATGGGAGTCTGCAGAAAGGCGATTGGCCCACACAAGGCAGATCCCTTTCACTATTAGAGTTAATATGCACTACAAACCAACCTTCAAAATAACCGAAGAGTCTTGACGGGAACTTTGTACCGTCAGTTGAAAATAAACAGTAGGCTGCAGTGCAGTGAAAAGGAGAGAAAGATAAACAAAGCATACCGGTACAAGCCAAAGAGAGAGAGAGAGAGAGAAAGCGAGGTGGGCCCCCTTAAATTATATCAGGAAGTAAGGCCCTACAGATCGACACACACACGCACGCCAGGAAGGAGAGAGAGAGAAAAAAAAACACGCGAGAGAGACCATGTTGCTAGGGGTGTAAGCACAGACCCGGTCTCCATCATCCCTCGAAGTTGGCGGTCCCAGGGCTCCCTTCCTTGCCTCGTGTTTACAGGGGACGCTTTTTTTCTCTCTCTTTTTCTCTCTTTCTCTGGCTTATATCCATTCGGCCCCATTCAGCCTACTGAAGACGTTTATTCCCATCCAGGTGTCAATTTATTCTGGTGAGCGATAGCGAACCAGCATTGTATGGAGAAATCCGGCTTCACCGGAGACTTTTTTTTAGCCTATCAAAAACTATAAAACAAAATAGGCTAAGCTGGCTCGCTGCCGCTCGCCAGCAAAAAAGACACCTTGATGGGAGTAAACGGCTTAAAATAGTACACTTTGAGTACCAGCGACGTCCATTGTACTTTATTATAGCAATATTTAGACGCTATTGTGCAGCTTAAGAAGTATCTGTGGTAGGGAAAAGGGTTGTTGGAGATATTGGAAGCCCTAATCTTGTCTAATAGTTTCTATCCATCAGAAACCTACATTTATATTGTCTGTTATATGTCGATGTTTACGGCTTCAACTTCCTTGTAGCCTGAAACTCGCAAGGGGTCATTTAGGCTATTGGCTAAGGGTAAAGATTATCTCATTTAAACACCTGACTTCCACATATCCTTCCTAATATGTAGGCTATATTATCTAACTGTGTGTACTGGTACTGTATACTCAGGCACCTACCCAGGGGTGGCCGACTCGAGACAGCCCGAACAGAAACAAAATTTAAAGTTCCAATTGTTAGACTTCGGGACCACTTTCGCGTTTCCTCACCCCTTTTTCTCTGTATTGTCTAGTAGGATTCCTAGTACTAACTACAGGTAGAATAAAATATAACACGTCGATACTTTAAAGCCTTTGTTATCAGGGGTATTTATAAACCTTTAGTTTAGTTACTTCAACCTCTGCAGTTGTCTGAGTTAGCTGTGTTGAGCCTATTGGGGATACTTTAAAGCCTTTCAGGGGTATTTATAAACCTTTAGTTTAGTTACTTCAACCTCTGCAGTTGTCTGAGTTAGCTGTGTTGAGCCTATTGGGGATACTTTAAAGCCTTTCAGGGGTATTTATAAACCTTTAGTTTAGTTACTTCAACCTCTTTGAATTAGCTGTGTTGAGCCTATTTGGGATACTTTAAAGCCCATCAGGGGTATTTAGAAACCTTTAGCTTAGTTACTTTGAGTTAACTAATTTTGGAGAGGTAAATAAGAGTGAGAGAACTCCTCTCCTCTCCCCCCCCCCCCCCCATCCACTGGCCACACAGACCTCACGAGAGAGAGTGTGTGTGTGTGTGTGTGTGTGTGTGTGTGTGTGTGTGTGTGTGTATAGAAGGGAAGGAAGGAAGAGAAACATTGTGTGTACTGTATGTGTATTTGCGCACGTGTACAATATGTGTTTGAGGAAAGAAGCACTGTATGTGAGAACCAGGGGAAGACCAGAACAATACGTCAACCTTCCACCAACGTCAACTAACTCAGGCAGGCAGACATACAGACATTGGAAACACACAGACAGACAGACATACATTGGACACAGACATACAGACACACGCAGACAGACAGACATACATACATACAGACAGGCAGACAGACATACATTGGAAAGACAGACACACAGACGAGCAGCGAGATGGCATTAATACACCGAAACCGAAAATAGCCTTCGAAATCAAAACACTCAACTCGCCCAATTAAATATCTAAAAAAAATTCAAGCGGGGAGATGGAAAAGAGGGGATGAAATGGAGAGAGAGAGAGAGAGAGAGATATGGTGGTGAAGAAAGGGGTGGGGGTGGAGGGGGGATGAAAGGGGGAGGTTGGCGAGGAATGACAAGAGGAGAGGTATGGATTGTGTGTGTGTGTGAGGGGGGGGGGGGGGACAGCAACATACACTTCCCAAATTCATGAAGGATGGAAATGACAAAAACAGAATTCAAAGTTTGCATCCAGGACCCCACCTCTTCTCTCTCTCTCTCTCTCTCTCTCTCTCTCTCTCTCTCCCAAGTTTTGTCCCAGAGCAAAGTGTGTATTATCGAGGCGGCGATTCTTAGTCTCTCTGGCGGTCAGATCAGATGGCTGTAGACAAACAAGTAGGAAAGTTTTGGGTAGATGAGTTGGTGTTCTACAATATATGGGTCAGGTGCTATGTTCTGGGTGTGGTGTCCCGAGTTCGAATCCCGGGAGGACCGTATGATTTCATTAGTTTATTCAAGCACATTGGGGTTTGTTATTGATGATTAATGTTGGGAACGAGATGATGCTTATACTGTATATGGGTCAGGTGAAGGTATTGAGGGATAAGCCTTTACAACGGCACCTCGTATCTACATTCTACGTTTCCTGTTTGTTTCTGTAATGTTGGAGAGAGAGGAAGCTGTTGGAGTGGCTTGGTTATGCTATATACAGAGGAAAGAGAAGCAGACCAAATCTAGTCAGCATGGATCGTATATATAGACCAAAAAGCAAGCAGACCCGCCTTAAAGTGTATAAGTATCGAAACAGTCTACCGAAAAATTGTACACTATTGCTCTTGAAAGGGGGTCTGGTTGGGGGTGTATTAACTTAAGCTGATGGAGGTCTAGCGAGGCGAGGAAACTAGAAAATGTATAAATAAATAAATACATAGGCCAAAAAACAAGCATTATCCCCCTAAAAGTTCATAAGTATAACTAGTTTAGGAAGATAATTAGAGTTGGTAATTAGGAACTCATATCAGATAAGTGTGTTTTGGCGGTGAGTGGCGATATTGCCGTGGGATAAAAAATGGCTCACCAAAGTTAGTGGGAAAGTTAGAAGTTAACTTAACTCTCCACCTATTAGACGCATTTTGAGCCCTATTGTGGAATAGCTTTAAAGCCTTTTTTACCATCATGGGTAAATTTAAACCCTTTAGGTTTTAGTTACTTCACCCTCTGCATTTTGTCTTTGCGTTAAGCTGTGTCAGAAAACTGATGGTGGAGAGGTAATTATAAGAGTGAGAGAACTCTATTTCGTATTGCTAATTAGCACCTCTGGTCAACATTGCGTGAAGGGTTAAATTGGATACAGTGCAGTACATTGAAAATGAAAGTGGCCTGGGAATAAGTTGTTTGAGAATAGGGAAGGGAAAATTACCGTAAATAGGCAGAGTAATCAGGATGACGGGATAGCAATTTACCATAAGCTGAACACAAAAACTATACCGTAGTATCCTGTATATTACCACCCCCCTGTCGCTGATATATGGGGTGTTAGGGGGATGTACCAGGTGTGGGCCAATCGGCGCTCAGCATACCCCCGTTATCTTGTGTTAATCTCGGACCGTTTTGGTGGGGTCAGTACTCAAGGGGGTATTAGTGAG
>JAVRFV010000531.1:0-13619 GCA_032716605.1 Paralithodes platypus
CAAACTACCTGGATGGCATCAATGAAAAGTGGAATTGTACCACAGAGAGAAGCCCCATATGTCAAATAATAAAGACACGGGGAAAACTTATCGTAAATATATACAGTTAATGGCAAGTAAATAACCATTATCAAAACGATAGAGTGATGACCCAGAAGGTAAAAGGAAATGGAAAATAAGTATAACAGCCTTTCAATTTTTTTAGGGGGTAATATACACTGCTTTCAAGGTGTTCATTGTGATATTTCCAAGTGTTTCATCTGACAGTTTATATAATTAATTACAAAGTATGTGAAGCTGTTTTTTTTTTTTGTAATGAGTCTATGACCTTCTACCCCTTAATTTCAATCCATTTCCAAGAATTGATTACGCTGTAATCAATGTGAATAGTTCATTTGATTCAATGTTATCAAAAATCTTCCACCATTTTTCAAATACTCAATAACTTTCTCTCTCAGTCTTCAATTCACTATAGAACGTTATTATAGTTCCTTAAGATTCTCTGTATATTTTGCTTCTGTGAATTGAGATTATTTGAGTTGTTCTGTTCTGAGATTAGGTTACCCTTATATTATGTTAAAGATCCTTCCTAAATGTTATAGACTCGTCTATGTTATCCAGAATATATTGTCATAATGCGTCCTAATCTTCTAAGGATAAATTACTGTAGATAAAAAGCTTTCTTTAAACTGGACGTATATTCCCGTATTATCTAAACAATATTCTTATATAATGGTTGTATGATCTATCTATCTATCTATTGCCGGACAGCCTTACTCCCCCTTACGAGGGTGGCCATGCACCGAGGAATACCTCCCAAGCGGACCTATTCCCTGTGAGAGGGAACAACCCGAGCCAGTTTAGTGAAGGACTTTACAGGACTTGACCACTCAATTTAGCGATCCGTCCGACTCCGAGGCCCTCTGTGTATCTTCTTGTTAGCAATACTTTTTCTACAGTGGTGTTCGGCTAATGCCATCCACTAACCTGACCTGAACCTTAGGTACGCAGTACGTATTTGTATCAGGTTTATTCCCCTAGGACAGGTTGCCCAACCAAGGCTGACGAGTTCAACATCCTCCCGGATTGTTATATGGTTGTCTCCCCTAGATGAGTTGCGACCAAGGCTAAACGAGTCCCATCCCCCCAATCGTCCCATGATGCTCTCGTTTAAAAAAAGTGAAATATAATTCATCAAACTCCAGTATTCTGTTTGCTCTGTTACCTGCAGATATAATGCTTTCAGGTTTTCAGAAATGAGGTATGTGCTTATCCTTATTTGAACTGTTGATATTATTTATAAAACTACCATACAGATAGGAGAGAGAGGAGAGAGACGAGGAGACGTGAGGATGAGAGAGACGACGAGAGACGATATGACGACGAGAGAGAGAGAGAGAGAGAGAGAGAGAGAGAGAGAGAGAGAGAGAGAGAGAGAGAGAGAGAGAGAGAGAGAGAGAGAGATAATACATGTGTGTGTGTGTGTGTGTGTGTGAAAATATATGCGTGGGGTACAGAAGGAAATATATAATGGTGTGGACGTGAATATGTGTGTATGTCAGTATGTGTGCGTGTTCTTGTTTGCATGAGTAGGTGAGTATGCATGTGGTCGTTAATGTGTATAAGAAAGTAATAAATACCAAGATGAAACTATGCATATGTATCATTATAATTACTGGTATAATCGATAGTTTACGTACTGGTATGTCAGTCGCGAGCACGGACATTTGTGTTACATTGATAATCGGTACATCATATATACCGAAATGAGTGGAGAGAGAGAGTGCGAGAGAGTGACAGAGAGGGCGGGGGGCAAAGACAGACAGACAGACAGTCACCCAAAAACAACACAAAGAACATCTGCCCTTTTCCCATCGCCTGGTATATAAGACTACTATACAGTATATCCCTACCTCTCCCCATCTCACTCTCTCTCTCTCTCTTTCTCACACACACACACACACACACACACACACACACACACACACACACACAGACACACAGACAACAACAAATATATCAACAATAACACTGGATCATCCGTCACTTCGTATATGTGATAAAACCACCATCTATCTATCTACCTATCTGTGTTTAGCTGTGTATCTCTTCCTGTATATCTACCTATCAATCTGTCTCTCTAGCTAGCTATCTGCCAATCATCTATTTATCGGTCTCTCAACCTAGCTGTCTACCACACACACACACACACACCGCAACACAATAATTCTCTACCATCTAAGTTTGGCTCTGGGTCGAACTAAGTAGTTTAGAGATTTAGTTTCCGGTTGGAGAGAGAGAGAGAGAGAGCAAACACAAAAGCCTAGGCCACAAATGTAATTTCGCTAAAATTCACCCGACTCCAAAAATTGCACTCGCCTTTTTGGGTGGATGGGTGGGTACAAAGGAGTACAAAGGAAATCAAGCAACAACAGGTATGGTGACCCTTCTAGTCTGCTTGTCCTCTAAAACACTGAGGATCAAGTGTCCAAACAGTGGTTTAGAGTGGGTAAGGGAACATTGGAAAGGGAAATACTGCCCTGGAACTAATGTCCATGGCAGGATTAGGAAGTTAGTAGGGGACAGATTGGTTAGTAACTGAGGGGGGGATAAAATAAAGTTATTCATTTACAAACACAGTCAATCGCGGGTTTGATGCAAGATATTTGTCTAAGCGAAGTTTAACCCTCGGGGCCCAGGCAGGTTTTCCTACTGTATTTTTGTTTATTTTAACTGCTAGAAATTTCCCACACATCTATAAATGTAGTGCGGTTTTCAATCTGTAGACTGGCATTGAGTAGAGCTCTGTAAGTCAACTGGTTCAGTTGTGATGACGATTTCAGTGGAGCGAATTTTGCCGCGATGTTGACAGTGACAAATCGGATTCAGACACTAATTTCGTCTCACGTCACAACAATAACATTGATCCGACGTCTCCTTATTGTTTTCGGAGGTGCGGTGACGCAACGATCGGCTTTGTTTACATGCGTCGGACGCATGGCATTCAGACCAAGCTGAATAGGCTTTCAAGCTTACGGATTTTAACATGCTGCCCGGGCTCCTGCCCTTCTGCCGCGGTGTCCTTTTAACATGCTGCCCGGGCTGGAAGGGTTAAAAGAATCAACGGTGCTGCAGTCTATAACGTCTCGGGGAAGCCCATTCCACAAGTTGACAACTTGATTGAAGAATAAATTCTTAGATTCGTGAGAGTTAAAAGTTTTACCAATAATTTTGCAGCCGTTTCCCCGCGTATAATTAGATTGGTCGATAGTGAAATACTTACTATAGTTCATATTGTCGATGCCTTTGATGATTTTGAACACTTGAATTAATTCGCCTCTTAATCTGCGTTGGGTTAAAGAAAATATATTTAATTCTCTAAGACGCTCCTCGTATGGTTTGTTCTTTAGGACGGGTATCATTTTGGTAACTCTACGTTGAACTCGTTCTAGCTTGTCTATATCTTTTTGGTAATAAGGTCACCAGGATTGAACGCAGTATTCCAGAAGAGGGCGGACTAAGGAATTGTAATGGGTTATGATAATGTCTTTGGATTTATGCTCAAATGACCTGCCTATAAAGCCAATTATTTTGTTTGCCTTCTTAACAACTTCTGAACATTGTTGACTCGGTTTTAGGTTACTCGATATTATTACTCCCAGATCGGTTTCTCTGTTTACATTGTTAAGCTGAGTGCCAATTTATGAATAGTTTGCTTTCTCATTTTGGTATCCGATATGTAGTACTTTACATTTATCCGCATTGAAACTCATTTGCCAAATTTGGGCCCAACATGACAACTTATCTAGATTGTGTTGCATATCGTCAACTTTTACTTTTGAGAGTACGCTATTGGCAATTTTTGTATCGTAGGCAAATTTTGAGATTGTACAGGTGAGACCCTCATCTATGTCGTTGATGTAAATTAGAAAGAGAATTGGTCCTAGTACCGATCCCTGGGGTACCCCGCTACTTACATTGGTCCATTTAGATGCCTTACCGTTTATGTCTACTCTTTGCTTTCTGTCGCTGAGCCAATTTTCTATCCATTTTAACACACCGTCTTGTATTCCATGCGCTTTTAGTTTTAGCAGTAAACGTTTGTGGGGAACTTTGTCAAAGTCCTTTTGAAAATCAAGGTATATAACATCTACAGCTTTACTCTCATCATAGAGGTTGAGGATATCTTGAAAGAAGTCTAAGAGATTTGTTAAGCAGGAGCGTTTTTTACGAAAGCCGTGTTGAGTATCTTTAAGTATGATATTTGCCTCTAAGTGATTTACGAGTCTGTCTCTTATGAGTGTTTCTAGCATTTTACATACAACTGAGGTTAAGCTAATTGGACGATAGTTACTGGGTAGGGATTTGCTGCCTTTTTTGAATATCGTTGTTACATTGGCTAGCTTCCACTGACCAGGCATACAGTAGTTTCAGACTGCAAGGATTCATTGAATAGCAATGTCAGTGGTTTAGAGAGCTCATCTTTAGCTTCCTTTAGAACTCTAGGTGAGATTGCATCAGGTCCAGGCGTTTTATTTACCTTGAGTTTATCTAAACAATTCAATACTTCTCTCTCTGTAACGGTGATATTGCTTAGAACATCTGAATTATCAATCTGAATCGGCGATGGTGTAGAGATATCACTGAGGTCTTCTGTTGTAAAAACTGATGCAAAGAAGGTATTGAGGGCATTACTCATTTGTACTTCGTCTTTGGTGTATTCTCCATTTTCATCGTCTATCGGTCCAACAGTTGAAGTAACTACTTTTTTCTTTCTGATATAACCATAGAATTCTTTCTGGTTTGTTTTACTTTGATTCGCAACATGTAACTCCAGGGTCTTTTTACTTTGCTTAATTAACTTTTTGGCTTTCCGTCGTAGTTCTACAAATTTCACCCGTTCTTCGTCATTTTGTGAGGATTTTAATCTATCATTAGCAAACTTTTTAGCAAGCAGACAGTTTGAAATATCTTGATTTCACCATCTGGGCTTATCATTATGGCCTGTACGCCGTATTTTCGATGGTATGCAGTCGTGCACTGCCTTAACCCATAATTAGCGGCGAGCAACATAAGTCGAGTTAAATAAAGCTGGACTATGTGGCGGCGCTCGACATAACTCGAGTGGCAATTTCAGCACGTAATGTGGCTGAGAGAGAGACACAAGTGGTGGCAGGAGACTAGCGAGCGTATGACTGCTCCAGACCACCGCGGAGAACCTACTGACACAAATCTCAGCTCCCTCCTCCCTCTCTCACTCGCTACATACTCAATTATGTACCGAAAGTACCGAATTACCTGCTTTTTGCACTCGCGTTGCACGGTTATTGCAAGAAAACTATCCATCATACAAGGATCGTTATGGTGTCATTCGAAAGCTCTGTTTATGCCCTTTCAGGGATAGGTACTTGTTTTACGTTCTGGGTCTTATTTAGGCATGAAAATGATCACGTAAACAGCCCTATTTTGGCTAAAAACACCCCGCTGTGCGGTACACATAAATAAACCGCATAGGCCGCTCGTAAGGTGTTAAGGTAAGTGGTTGTGAAACACTCCCAAGATGTATTTATGTCGTTATTATTAGTCAGAAAGCTCCAGTCAGTTTCTTTAAACATTGATTTAAGTGAGATGATGGGTCTGAAGACGAGCCACCCAAATAACAGCTACAGAATAGCCAGTTTGCAACTCCAAAACCCCATAATCAAGACAAGAAAATGGCAGAGACACCCTAATTCCCCCATGCTCTAGCCCTGGACAAATACCCAAGCGACCCCTGTTTTCACTGTTTTCTACGACGAGACAAAGGTATGGGAGGTTATCCAAACTCATTAGCTACCTGCTCGGGTCACGCCCCCCCGCAGCCCGATACCTGCACGGGCTACATGTACTCAGCTCCTGGATATGGAGGACACGGATGAAAAGTGGTCATGCAAATAAAACATCAACGGCGTGGATTCTACCGACAGAAATGAACATAAACGAGAGGGCACATTGTAGCGGATCGGAAGATCCAATAAACCTCGACCAAGAGCAAATATTAAGCGAGCTATATCAATGTGAAGAGGTAACTAGGATTAAGGGCCTATCCTAGTTTAGGTAAGATTGCACCAGCCTTAAGCCAAGTTGGCAAGTATTTTATATGTAAGATTATACCTTGGAAGTATGCCATTCTATTAATACCTCACTTCCAAGGCTAGGTTAAGTAAGTACCTCACAATGATCACATAACCTTTTTCCCCATAGCCTTGTGACTCCGAAACCAGAACACCAAAAGTCAAAGATAATCTTGCATAGGACCTCCAAGAAATAGTAGAGGAGTATGCAAATCACACCCCGCTTGATTTACTATCCCCACGTTGGGACGGAATTGAGAATAAGTGTGGTTTGTACCAGTCCCCCCCCCCCCCCCCTCCACCTTCCCCCGGAGAGTATGTGATCCTGAAGTGCCCCCTGGGGTCCTGTAAGAGGCACACCCCACCTTCCTGAAGCCTAGAGCCTGAAGTGCTGCCTGAGGATGCCTTACACCCCGGAAGTGCTGCTCGAGACGCCCTGCCCCCGGAAGTGATGCTCGAGACGCCCTGCCCCCGGAAGTGCTGCTCCTTGGACCTATGATCTACGTTGGCCAGCCCTGCACTCTCTTCACCAGCCCTCCAAACCTTCCCTAAAGTTCTGTGTGTCTTTTCGTTGTGTTTATTGTTGTTGAGGTATAGGTTAAAATATGTGAATCGTGTTGTGATAATTAATTCTGAGATCTGTGCCCAAGATCTTTAATTACGTATTGTATTCATCCTTCAGAATCATTATATAAAGACTTAGTTAAGGTCTGTGTTAAGACCTAGTGTTCATTATTAATTTATTCTCTCTAGAACGTCCTACGCATACGTTATATACATTTGTTTTAATTAACTTACCTTGCACACTTCACAGATTTTCCTAATATATGTATTCTGTTGTGTATTTTGCAAGTTGAGGTCGACATGTATTTCGTGTGTAATTACCCTTCTTGAGTCATCACTGATTACCTAGAACCTACGCTCAATTTAATAATTAATTTACCACAGTACCCTCATTGAGAAGTTTTATTTTATCAACACATTTATTCCCCGAGTTCCCCCATTTTTACTCTCTTACTTAAACTCCATTGTAATTATTTAATGAACTAATATTTACGTTAATTTGATTACTGATGTAAGTAATTCAGATTCTTCATGCTTTGGAATTCCGGTATTGCATAGAGTCTGTTACTTAGTTCAACATCACTTACCTTACACCCGTATTTTGGTGTAGGATTATTTTAAGACTGTTAACTCGTTCAGATGTCTTGGTAATACTATTTTGAGTATTACCTTAGCACAACTTCGTCGTGTGCGTCCCCTCCTGTTAATTCATTCAGTCCTTTTGGGTATACTATTTGGAGTGTTACCTTAGCACATCTTTGTCGTGTGCGCTACCTTCCTGTTAATTCATTCAGTCCTTTTGGTTATACTATTTGGAGTATTACCTTAGCACATCTTTGTCGTGTGCGCTACCTTCCTGTTAATTCATTCAGGCCTTTTGGGTACACTATTTGGAGTGTTACCTTAGTACAACGTTGTCGTATACTATTCTTAATTAATATTCAATATTTACTTATACTGTCATTCCTTGATAGTTTCAGAGCTTTCATTATCTAAGCTCATTTAATCAATTATAATCTATCCTTAAATCCAATTAATAGATATTCCCCTATATTCCATTCCTAATTATATATTCAATTTATATCCGAATTCCTCAGCTCGTTTCGTTATTCTTACATACGATCGTTGATGTGAATATAAGATATTCATTAGAAATTACATAATTTAATCCACCCACTTAATTTTTTGTGAAATAAATTAACTCTTCTCTTGCCCCCAATTTCAGAGATATATTATATAAATTACCACTTTAGTTGCATTAACTTTGAAATTACTTTCAGCCACCTCAGTCCAGTAGGTGACCTGACCTCCACAGGTTAATTAGGAAGGTCACTTGAGTATACCGCGACTACCTAGCCGGCCCGCCACTACCAGTCGTCTGACTCAGTCTCCAAACTTGAGTTATTATTTACTCTCTCAACTCTTCCAGCCTCTCTTATTGAGATTGTGTTCTAGTGCTTTCACAGTTGTTTTATCCACGAAAGACACTCGACTCACATCACAATTATTTTTAAGGTTGATTCTATGAGTTTATTATATATTTATTATATTTATATTATTTAGTTGCAGATTATTCACCTTGTTATAACCTCAGTTGAAGAGCGATTGCTCCCCATTCATGATCTACCATTTATATGCCTGGTAATCCTTGCCTGATAGTTCCCATAATTATCTAGTTGAAGCTACATTCTGATTTTCAGGTATTATATCTAATTGAATAAACAGGTGTTATAATTGTTATGTGTGTTGTTATTGAGTACTGTAGTACCTAATTGAATACTTATTTGTGAGAGTAAGACAGTGTTAGATTTGATCCTGTTGAGTTATTTATGGTCTATAAGTCCAGATCTGAATTTCAGTAAAGACTATATCACAAGCTGTAAATATTATAGCCCGACATAACATTAAGTTTATGAAAGTTTGCTTTCTTGAAATTAGGGACTTTCTCAATGCTGCTATTTGATTTGTTACTATTAAACTTTAAATTGAAATTTATCGTACGATGGTCGCTGTTACTAAATTCATCACCAACATATAAACTGTCTACCAAGTCTTCTTTTGTTGCGAGTACAAGGTCAAGCACATTATTACCACAGGGTCGGAGATAGTACAAGTTGAAAAAGTGAACTTTCTTGCAAGTTAGCATAGAGGTCGTGTCCAGAGTGTGAAGTAAGAATATCGCCCCATTTAGTCGCGGGTAAGTTGAAATCGCCAAGAATTACGGTATCTTGTATGTTAGTTATTTCTGCAATTTGTTCATAAACTTCACTGTCAGTTTGCACTGATTGAGCTGGGGGTCTGTATAATAAAGCTAGTGTTATTCTAGTTCCTCGGTTATTATTTAATAGTACGTAAGATATGTCTATATTCGCAATTTGAGGTTTTGACATTAAGACGGGATTAAGACTTTCCTTTATAAAAAACAGAACTCCTCCTCCATTTCTATTGATCCGACTTTTCTCAAACATTATAACCAGGAAGCGTAAATTCGGCTAAAAAGTCTCTGTCTTCCGTATTTAACCAAGATTCTGTAATGCCGATTATATCATAATGTTCTGTAAACACAATTTCCTCTAGATCTGAAAATTTATTGCGTATGCTACGAGCATTTACATAAAACACCTTAAAGGTGGGGGCTCATGGGTTGAGATAAACATGGAATGATAATCGCCAAGCTGTACATAATTATCTTGCAAAATGCAATGGCATTGAAATAATTATTAACAATGCTGTAAAGATTTTGTGGATCGTCTATACCGGGCCTGTGACGTCATAGTGACGTCACACCAGTATCCTTATCCAAGACTGGATGGTTGACTTACACTCTTGTGACGTCACAGGCCCGGTATAGACGATCCACAAAATCCTTTATACCATTGTTAATAATTATTTCAGTGCCATTGCATTTTGCAAGATAATTATGTACAGCTTGGTGATTATCATTCCATGTTTATCTCAACCCATGAGCCCCCACCTTTAAGAGTATTAGAGTTGGATGTTACTGACTGCGCATTGTCTGAATTTTCAGTTCGTATTTGACTTACACTACCCTGCCTGGATACCCCCGGTTGACACTGTTTTTTGAACGGAAATCCTTGACTGCATCGTTCAGCAGACGACCAAGACGTTCAGCTCCTACTTCATTGAGATGTACACCATCTCCTGAAAACAAAGATTTATCATAGTAAAAATGATCCCACGTGTCGACAAAGCCGATGTCCTCCTCCCTGCAGAGTTTGGCTAGTCGGCGATTTGTACTGGTAGCTATGTTGTAGAATCGGTTTTCTACATCAATCCGGGGAAGAATTCCTGAAATTAAGATTCTATTAGATTTTTCCTTGTAGAACCTGATCAGCCGCCGGTACTTGCAAAGTAGTTCCTCTGACCGCGTCCGTTGGACATCGTTAGATCCAACATGGATGACGTACGTAGTGCTTGCGGGGACGAGCCTGGAAACCTCTTCCACAGCCACAACAATGTCGTCCATGCCACCACCCGGGATACAGACACGCTTCCTGGTCCTGGGTGCCCTGGCGCAGAACTCGGCTAGTTAGTCACGGACAAATGGAGTCGCCCACAAGCCGAACTTCTTCTGTTTCTTCTTCCTCGTCAATAGCAAGAATTTTGAAGCGGTTTTGGCATGTTGTAGGGATGACCTTCCTGGTACTGGTACTGGGATGCACATTGTTTCTCACTAACTGAAAGTTGTCCTGGGGGGGAGTGAGAGTAGAGTCAATATTATTTTCTGTAACATCTAAGGTAGCTGCTGGTGTGGGTACCGGTACCGGTACTGTATGCACTGGAATGGCAGTTGACATCGTAGTGGTTTCTTGGGCCGAGGGCACTCCTACGTTTAGTGTGGCAAATTCTTGAAGAGATTCAAGCTTCGTAGTCAGGGCATCGATCTTGCGGTGAGCTGCATTCAATTCATCCGCCATCTTCTCTCGGAGCTGGCAGAATCTACAAATATGGACATTAATATCAACAAACATGGTAGGGTCAAACCTACCGGAACAACTAGTGCAGGTTCATTGCGGCGCCATGACAATATAATCACAATATGCCTGAAAATCACAAAAATTTATGTTAGCAATGTGATACAATTAATACCTGAAAATCACAAAAAATTTTGTTAGCAATATGCTCAAATTAATATGCCTGTAAATCACACAAAAATATGTTAGCAGTAGAACACAATTTATGCCTGATTTTTTGGTTTTGTTGGCAGTATGACACAGTTAAAGCCTGAAAATCACAAACAGACTAGAAAATTGTTACATTTACTGGGAAAAAAAGTGGGATAATTTAGCCTAGTGAGAAAACTGGGAAACAGTATACAGTACAGTAAAACATTTGTTGTTTAGCAATATGATACAATTAATGCCTGTAAATCACAATAAGAATATGTTAGCAATAGAACACAATGTTTTGCCTGAAAATAACAAAAAATTATGTTAGCAGTATGACAGTTAGGCTAAAGTACACAAAATAATAATAATAATAATGGAGTATAATATCCGTGGCAAGAGTATGAGAGGCCTTATAACCCCTTCTGTACCGGTGACATCTTTTGCATTTGATTTCAGCTACATTTAGACGATTTTACGTATCTTAGGAAGGATATATGGTCGCTAAAAGGATTAATAATTGAGATAGTTAGTAGTTTTTAATGCCTTAGAAGCGGGCCCGTCAGTAACTTCTACTACCCGCCAAGCGGGTGGTTTTACCCTAAACGACCTTGTTTCCGTGCTCTTTTTCATGCATAAACAAGAGCCAGAGCGTAATACAATTATGTATCCGTGAAAGGGCGATAATTGAGCTTTCCAATGACACCAGAACCATCCTTCTACGACCACGCATTATCTTGCAACGATCGTGCAAGACGAAGGGAAAATCCTTAAAATACGGTAATTTCCTTACATAATTCCCTCTGTAGCGAGGCAGTGAGTGTGGGTGTGTGTGGAGGTGGGCCCAGTGCTGGCGCGGGAGCCGTGCCGAACGGTCAGAGCCGACCTACGCTCCTCCCACCGCTCGTCTCTCTCTCAGAGCCAAATACTGCTCAAAATTGCACACTGCCTGAAGTCGGTCCCCGCCACATAGTCCTTTCTTCTCTAGACCGACTTAAGTCTGTTGCCGCCAGACAAGGGTTAATGGATAGACGTCCTTCCAAAGCTGAATAAAATTGTCTAATAGTAGCCAAAATAAAGTGAAAAATATGGAGTCGGTAAAGAAGGGGTTAATATGGTGACAAGTATCTGAAATGTGCTTAATAAATAGGCTATCAACAAGTATTACAGTAACTAAATTATTCTAACCCAATATTAAAACTACCTTAACAAATATTATTGTGTGCGATATATATAGGTGGGTGCCTAACCCCGAAAGGGGTTGAAATAGGGGAGCTATTCCCCCGCCAAAGGCGGCTTTCTAGGGCCTTTCCTAGCTGATGCTGAGAGGATTGGGTTCTAGTCATGTGGTGATGGGCTGGTTTATCAGAGTGAGAACTGAGCGATCTCTGCCATACCCATAGCTTACTCTGACAGTTCCTTTTACTTGTATATTTTCTAGATCTCAAGTGACGGCGTCTCTTCCGTGGATTGACCTCCCAATATACCAAGATTGGAAGCCAAAGCGTCACATTTTTCCTTTGCCCCTTAACTTTCTCTTCATAATTGCTGAGGGGCACGGGACCCTGGGTGGGGCTTTGGTTTCCCGGGCGTTTCCGCACCCTCCTCAGCTCCCCGCCATGGAGTGGCTTCGGTCACCCAGGCTTTATTGTGGCCGACAGGGAGGGTTCTCTGGGGGCGCTCGGTTATGGCCTTGGCCTTGCTCGGGGCCATGGGGCTGTTCGGCCAGGCAGCTTTGGGAACAACAACAACAACAACCAAGATAAAAAGTTCAACCAAGTACAGTATTGGCTAGACTTTGATATATAAAATACAAGAAGAGGGTTTGTTCATGCGTACACAGGTGGCGCTGGTATCGGCGGCGTCTCTCTACTGTACTTGACAAATAGAATTTTGAAGAAAAAAAACGTTTATCAGTCAATACTACAGTACAATGTCATGCAAGATAACTATTGGATGGTTTGCTAAGCACTTAACTACAGTGAGGGCTAACATATCTACAATAAGTGCTAGAACTATATAATATGAAACAAGCAAATAGTTTGTTTACTTTAGAGCGTCGGTCGTCACTAACTGGTACAAATGTAAACAAAGGCAGTCTCGATAAACAAACTTTTATCAGTCAAAAACACAGCAAAATTACATGCAAAGCAACTACAGGGCAGTTAAACTAGCACTTAGCTACAGCTTATGCAAACAAATACGGGGATGAGCAATGGAATACTCAAGTTATGGTCAAATTTCGAGCAGCGAGAGCGAAGTGTTGTTGGCGGGTGGGTGGGTGAGTGAGTGAGAGAGAGAGCGTGTGTGTGTGTGTGTGTATGTGAGAGGGAGAGAAGGATATTTCGTAATTCAAATACATAACGATATATAGTCTTAGACTTAGAGAATGACATTGTGAATATATAGAATAAATAATATTGAGATAGATTACTTCTTGGTTAACAGGAAAGACTGGAAACTGGTTCGGGATGTAAAGGTCATCCCGAGCGAAGAATGTATTCACCCAGCATAAGCTACTGGTGTGCGACGTGAGCTTATACAGAGATCCTAAGCGCAAGAAGGTATACATGCCCAAAAAGAAAGTGTGGCTGCTGAAGGACAAGAAAGTTAGAGATAGGTTTCATATATAATACAAGAAGAGGGTTTGTTTATGCGTACACAGGTGGCCCTGGTATCGGCGGCGTCTCTCCACTTGACAAATAGAATTTTGAAAAGCAAACATGTATCAGTCAAAACTACATTTTTGTTTTGTTTTTCTATATTCCAACTACTCCCTCTCGGGCATAGGATGATAGCCTTTTTACACTCTACC
>JAVRFV010000532.1:0-13600 GCA_032716605.1 Paralithodes platypus
CACACACACTCAACAATATTAGTTTGTGTTGACCCTTGGACCCACACACACACACACACACACACACACACACTCAACAATAATAGTTTGTGTTGACCCTTGGACCCACACACACACACACACACACACACACTCAACAATAATAGTTTGTGTTGACCCTTGGACCCACACACACACACACACACACTCAACAATAATAGTTTGTGTTGACCCTTGGACCCACACACACACACACACACAACAATAATAGTTTGTGTTGACCCTTGGACCCACACACACACACACACACACACAACAATAATAATCTGTGTTGACCCTTGGACCCACACACACACACACACACACACACAACAATAATAGTTTGTGTTGACCCTTGGACCCACACACACACACACACACACAACAATAATAATCTGTGTTGACCCTTGGACCCACCCACACACACAACAATAATAGTTTGTGTTGACCCTTGGACCCACACACACACACACACACACACACACACAACAATAATAATCTGTGTTGACCCTTGGACCCACACACACACACACACACACAACAATAATAGTTTGTGTTGACCCTTGGACCCACACACACACACACACACACACAACAATAATAATCTGTGTTGACCCTTGGACCAACACACACACACACACACACACAACAATAATAATCTGTGTTGACCCTTGGACCCCCACACACACACACACACATACACACAACAATAATAGTTTGTGTTGACCCTTGGACACACACACACACACACACACACATACACACAACAATAATAGTTTGTGTTGACCCTTGGACCCACACACACACACACATACACACAACAATAATAGCTTGTGTTGACCCTTGGACCCACACACACACACACACACAACAATAATAATCTGTGTTGACCCTTGGACCCACACACACACACACAACAATAATAATCTGTGTTGACCCTTGGACCCACACACACACACACACACACAACAATAATAATCTGTGTTGACCCTTGGACCCACACACACACACACACACACACACACAACAATAATAATCTGTGTTGACCCTTGGACCCACACACACACACACACACAACAATAATAATCTGTGTTGACCCTTGGACCTGGCCCCTCAGTGACAAAATCTGTTAGTCTGATTGATGTCTTGTCACCTGACATTCACATTTAACGAGATGGGCCGGTTTTCTGGACCACTTTCTCCCTCGTGTTACGCCCCATTTGTTTTGAGATTATAAGACGTTCGGTCCAAAAGTTTGGCGATTTTAACACCTTTTGACCCATTTCGTCGTCAAATTTAAGACTTTTCGTGCCATTAGGTTGCGAGCGAAAGAGAGACTTTTTATACTGAAAAATTTAGACATTTATCTTGAAAGGGGTCTAGGGGGTGTTTTTCAAAGCTTGATGGAGGTCTAGAGAGGAAATTAAGAAATATAAGAATATATCAATAGACAAAAAAAAAAAAAAAAAAAAAATGGCCCACCTCTCCTTAACGAGATGGGTGGGTTGTTGTTGTTGTTGTTGTTCCCCAAGCTGCCTGGCCGAACAGCCCCAAGGCCCCGAGCAAGGCCAAGGCCATAACCGAGCGCCCCCACAGAACCCTCCTGCCAACCACAATAAAGCCTGGGTGACCGAAGCCACTCCATGGCGGGGAGCTGAGGAGGGTGCGGAAACGCACGCCCGGGAAACCAAAGCCCCACCCAGGGCCCTGGGTGGGTAACTCACCTCGTTTACATTTTTTGTGTGTTTCCCCCCCCCCCCCAAGAGCTGATGGTATATTGCTATCTTGCCATTCTGATTCGGCTACTCGGCTATACAAAAATATAGTAGCGGTATAAGTTGCTAAATATGAAAACTTGGTATTAATATGACGCAGAGACGTAGCGGTATCATAAGTTTCCATTAAAAATTGAGATATCAGATGCTAATGGATTCAATTTACCATCAGCTGGAAAACAAGACAATTATTACATTCTCACCCGTTTCATTGCTTCTCTGTGGAAAAAGGAAACAGTCTCACAGGAAAAACTAGAGTGACCAAAAACACTCTAAAATATATTATTGCTACCTTCAGTCACTCTAAAATATATAATTGCTACCTTCAGCCACTCTAAAATAAATAATTGCTACCTTCAGTCACTCTAAAATATATCATTGCTACCTTCAGTCACTCTAAAATATATAATTGCTACCTTCAGTCACTCTAAAATATATCATTGCTACCTTCAATCACTCTAAAATATATCATTGCTACCTTCAGTCACTCGAAAATATATCATTGCTACCTTTAGTCACTCGAAAATATATCATTGCTACCTTCAGTCACTCTAAAATATATAATTGCAACCTTCAGTCACTCTAAAATATATAATTGCTACCTTCAGTCACTCTAAAATATATAATTGCTACCTTCAGTCACTCTAAAATATATAATTACTACCTTCAGTCACTCTAAAATATATAATTGCTACCTTCAGTCACACTAAGATCTTTGGTGGTTTTCTTTTCCTTAAGGGGGTTCACCTGCTTTTGTTTGTCTTTCTCTCCTTTTCTCTCTTTCTCTGGCTTGTATCCATTCGGCCCCATTCAGCCAACTGTTTTAAGACGTTTATCCCCATCCAGGTGTCAATTTCTTCCTGGCGAGTGATAGCGAACCAGCATCGTATGCAGAAATTCGGCTTCGCCGGAGACATTTTTCTATCGAAAAATGTACAAATTTAGGTTGGTGTCAAAATAAAAATACATATATGCTGGCTCGCTTACGCTCGCCAGGAAAATATTGACACCTGGATGGGGGTAAAAGTCTTAAAACAGTAGGCTGAATGGTGTCGAATGGATACAAGCCAAAGAGAGAGAGAGAGAGAGAAAGAGAAACAAAGGGAGGTGGGCCCCCTTAACCAATCCAAACCTTACGTCTTTCCCCTGTAAGCCTTTGTAAAACGGACTTCTCGGTGAGCTACCTCTCCTATTTCTGTTATGGTGGTGTAATGGTTAAGGTGTCTAAAAATCTGTGTGTGATAACCCGGGTTTGAATCCTGGTGGATCACATAATTATATGCTTTCATTAATTTCATTGGAGGTGTTTGGTGTTGTGGTGAAATTAATACAAATAGATTATTACTACCCTCTGCTATTATCATCTGAAGACGTTCTTGGTTGAAGCAGGGATCAGACATTTGACCTCTGACCCAGCCAAGCCAAGGTCACTCGTATGCACAAGGCATAGCACCACAGTTGTCACCCTCTCGTATAGTCTATTAGCTGTAAGTAGGCGAGCAATCATGAGCTCTATCCTCTGTAACTCAAAAAGGGCTGGGGAAAATTGGCTGTAAATTTCCACATCTATTCCTTGACTGACTCTCCTCAAATGGTAGACATATTAGCTCGATTACTCTAAGTCGTTTTTGAGTTACAGAGGTTAGAAGTAATGATTTTTCGCCTACATACAGCGAATAGACTATAGTGCATCTCTCTCTCAAGACAGAATATTGTGGTGAAGGTTAGTAGGAGTTGCCTTGAGTTTTGGACACAGTCAAGGTACATGAGGCGAAACACAAGACCTCACCCTTAATCAGTCTTTCCTCCATCCTATGACTTAAATTGCTTTAAACTTCGTGTATCAAGACATTTTGATGCAAACATCCCTTGAATTTGGCTCTGTCACTCATTTGGCTTTGGGAGAGACAGGCAACCTGCCTTTTGTCTCCTTCATACACATCTAAACATGTTTACATTATTTCATGATTGTCAGCTCGTATCCAGAAAAGCCTCTCTCTCTCTCTCTCTCTCTCTCTCTCTCTCTCTCTCTCCATTCTTCCATCGCCCCCCCCCTCACCCCTCATCAAGAAGTGATAAAGAACACCGCTCCCTCATCTTGCCCTCGACCACCTCCCCTCAATTGTTTTATGAGGCGTGTGAGGGGTGACAAATAAGGGGTACCTTGACCCCCCAACTCCCCTTCTCTCCACTCACAAGTGTTTGTGAGTACCGACTTGTCACCGATTTTTGCGATTCTCTGTTATACGATGTATCTCTCTCTCTCTCTCTCTCTCTCTCTCTCTCTCTCTCTCTCTCTCTCTCTCTCTCTCTCTCTCTCTCTCTCGGCAAAAGATTGAGCGTGAGTGAGAGCACAGTGAGAGCACACGGGTCGGTTGAGCTCCTCAAAAGAGGGGATTTTCGGAGGGGTATCGTGGGACTGAGTGACCCATATACGTATCAGAAGATCGGCGATGATACGGTGTTTCGGCACATAGTAAACAGAACTGGTTTCTTGTTCAAACATCGCCCACAAAGCATATTTAGTTTAATCTTGAGAGTGTTATTACCAGTATCAGTGAGGGGACAAGGAGCCGTCAGGCACTAGCCCAGCCCTGCCCAGGCACCATAAACCTCCAGCAGTGACCACAAGGTGAGTGAGGTGACCGTTTATAGGGCAGGCAGTTTCACCCTTATGGTTCCCCACCATAGGCCTCATCTTCCATCTGACCCTCGGTCCTTCAACTTCTCAAACAATTCTAACCTTTATGAAGTATTTGCTATAAGGTCCATTTTCATTTCCCTCTCTCTAACCATTTAGGAAATACTTGCTACAAGGTCCATTTTCATTTCTCTCTCTCTCTCTCTCTCTCTCTCTCTCTCTCTCTCTCTCTCTCTCTCTCTCTCTCTCTCTCTCTCTCTCTCTCTCTCTCTCTCTCCTTTTTATCCTTAACATCTTTCCATCCACTTTCAATCACCGCACTTAACCGCCTCATTGCTATTATTTTTTTGGTTATCTATAACTTCAGATCGCTTTTTATCATTTTAGTTATTTGTTTTCCTCTAACATCTTTCATACCCAACCAGGCCAGCCCCCCTCTCCAGCTCTCTCTCTCTCTCTCTCTCTCTCTCCTTTTTATCCTTAACATCTTTCCATCCACTTTCAATCACCGCACTTAACCGCCTCATTGTCATTAGGTTATCTATAACTTCAGATCGCTTTTTAACCATTTTAGTTATTTGTTTTCCTCTAACATCTTTCATACCCAACCAGGCCAGCCCCCTCTCCAGCTCGCTTTCTTTCTCCCTCGCCCCCGCCCCTGCTCTCTCTCTCTCTCTCTCTCTCTTAACATTTTGTACAATTTAATAATTTTTCCATAACTGCTGCCCTAGATCCGGTTACCCACTCAGATCCTGGCTCTCGCTCACTCTCTGGCTCTCTCCCTATCTTGATGTTGACAGCATTATTAATATCCTAAGCATTCATTAATACTCAACATCAGGGTGGCGTCGCCAGTGTAAGTAATCATAGGATATAATTGGCGTGCTTCCTTTCAATCAGTTAGATCTTTTAGTTGTACCGGTGCCCAATGCCGAGGATTTATACATTTAACCACTTAGCTTTAGGAGAAGCAGGCCAATTGCCCATCAGAAAGGTTGACTATGATATGTGATGTTTTTTGTTTTGTTTTTGTTTTTTACATATCCCATCAGAAAGGTCGACTATGATAAGTGAATTGTTATGCATCCAGCCAATTATACATTAATAACAACAGCAATAATCTAGATATGTGCCAGGAGAGATTTCCCGGGGTTTCTGAAACAAGGGAGACATGGTAGAGATGGAAGCACCACGGGAAGATCAGGAGGACGGCTTGGTAGAGGCAGAGGAACGGATAATCTTGGAAGACTATGGCCTAGCAGATACTAAGTGTCGTCTTAAGTGCGGAACAACCAATGCAAGAAAGAATTCGCGAAAATGTTCCGGCTGTCTTAGATCTATTCATTTATCTTGTGCTAAGCTGACAAAGAAAACATCAGGAGAACAACCAAACTGGAAATGTCTCGCATGCCCAGGGCCCACTGCAGAGCCAACCGGGGCAACACCGGCAACACCGGTCGCCGACTTGACCCAACTGGTGACCAAATGGAAAGCGCGGATCCAGGTCCTTGCCCGGGTACCTAAAGGAGCCAGAATCCAAGTGGCGGAGGCCCTTACAAACATCATAAAGCAGGCCCTACAGCTCAAGACACCCCTCGCATGGGCACGGCTCCTGGGTTTCTCCTATGGGGCCCTCCGAAAACCACCCAGAACCAACATACAAGACCATCTTCAGGTTTCACTAGCCACCAGAGTGAAACGTCAAGTAGCACAGTATATGGATGGAAACAAACTGGTGGAACCCCCCGAACAGCAACCAAACAGGGCCCAGAAGCACCAGGAGAAGGAAGAGGAAGAGGCTGAACAGCTACGTAAGAGGGTCGCTGCGAAGCTGGCGGATAGTGACATCAAAGGGGCCGTCAGACTGTTGTCCTCTTCAGAAGGTTTTGCTGGTCAAGGCACCGAAGTTGTTGAAGCCCTACAAGAAAAGCACCCACCTACACCTAGGGACCTAAACCTCCCCCCTGCCCCAAATGACCAGATGCGCCAACCTTTAGTTGTCACGAAGGAGCAGGTGGTCGCCGCAGTGACTTCATTCCCAGCAGGCTCAGCCGCGGGCCCAGATGGTATCCGACCCGCCCACCTCAAAGGCCTCTTGGGTCAGGGATCAGGAGCTGCTGGGGAGGCACTCTTGGAAACCCTCACCAAATTCATCAACATGGTTTTAAGAGGGGAAGTACCCGACTGTGCCACACCCCTATTTTTTGGGGCATCACTCTGTGCACTGGCAAAAAAAGATGGCGGCGTGCGCCCAATAGCAGTAGGGAACACCTTCCGCCGCCTTGCCACAAAGGTGGGTTTGAAACCACTCTCGAATGGCCTAGGTCAACACTTAAGACCAGTTCAACTAGGTTTCGGAACTCCAGGGGGGTGTGAAGCTGCTGTACACGCAACCCGCACCTACCTCAGCCAAGCCCAAGAAAAACGAGTGCTTCTAAAGATTGACATGCGGAACGCATTCAACAGCATTCGCAGGGATGTCTTCCTCCGTGCAGCTCAAGAACACATCCCCACTCTGTACCCCCTACTTTGGCAGGCTTATTCCAAACCTTCAATCCTGATTTTTGGCGAGACGGTAATCCCATCAGAGACCGGGTTACAGCAGGGAGATCCAGGTGGTCCTGCTCTTTTCTCAATAGGGGTGGATGCAGCAGCTAACAAAGTAAGGTCAGAGCTGAATGTATGGTACCTGGACGATGCAACCTTGGGTGGGTCAGTAGAGAACGTTCTAACCGACCTAAATAACATCATAACTGACCTCGGCCAGGCCGGGCTAGTGATAAATGACACCAAATGTGAACTTGTTCTCCTCAACCACAACACGTGAACAAGGAGAAGAGACTCAGGCCCTGTTCCGAAACATATTGCCAGATGTAAAGATCCTTCAGGAGCACCAGCAAACCCTATTAGGTTCCCCACTAACTCTGGCAGCAATCCCACCAGCACTTCAAGTTAAAAGGAGGAGCTTCAACGTCTCGTGAGTCGCCTGATACACATCGATGCCCACTCAGCTCTGGCCCTGCTCAAGAACTGTTTCTCCATCCCAAAACTCCAATACCTCCTGCGCACATCGATGACTTACACGAACAATGGCGGCCTCCAAGAATTAGACAGCATAATCCGAGAAGCAGTGACCAGCATCACCAACGTGGAATTTAAAGAACGGGCCTGGACACAAGCCACCCTTCCTGTCCGCCTCGGGGGCTTGGGCATACGGAGAGCCTCGGATATTGCCTCCCCAGCCTTTATCTCTTCCCTCATCGCGACCAACGACCTCGTATTGTCCATCCTTTATTCTAAACCCGGAATGACACTTAATGGGGACGTAACAGCAGCGATTAACACCTGGAAGGGAAGTACAGGAGTAGAGGAGGAGCCTCAGGGTACCTCCAGGAGCAAGCAGAAAGCGTGGGATACCATCTCGGCGAAGAAACTCAAGAAAATCTCCTAACCAATGCAGACCAGGTTGCAAAAGCACGCCTCCATGCAGCCGCCCGTTCGGAGAGTGGCTTGTGGTTACACGCCATCCCCATCCCACCTCTTGGAACTCACTTGGATGCTGAAGCGCTCCGGGTCGCCATCGCGCTCAGAGTGGGTGCGGCAGTTTGTCACCCACACACTTGCAAGTGTGATGGGAGGATGGATGCTCAAGGTCACCATGCCTTGTCATGTAATTACAACGCAGGCCGCCTGCCAAGACACTCTGCACTAAATAATGTCATAAAACGGGCCCTGCAGAGTGCTAACTGTGCATCAATCCTCGAACCACATGGACTTCACAGAGAAGACGGCAAACGGCCAGATGGGATGACCACTTTCCCTTACAAGAATGGCCGGTGCCTCGTGTGGGATGCCACATGTGTTGACACTTTCTCCACAACCAACGCCGCCAGAAACGCCGACGAAGCAGGTGAAGCCGCCCGGATAGCAGAAAATAAAAAGCGAGAAAAATATCAAGCCATCGCCAGAATTCATCAGTTCGAGCCCCTGGCATTCGAAACTTCAGGAGTCTTCGGCCCCACCACCCTTAAGATGGTGAATGAAATAGGCCGTAAAATCAGAGAAGTTTCAGGAGAACCCCGGGAAACCCTCTGGCTCAAGCAAAGACTAGGGATGGCTATCCTCCGGGGCAATGCCACCAGTGTCATGAGCTCAGTTCGACAGGACTGAGTCATGCCACTGCGTGAGGCCCCGGCAGGAGTGGTGTATCCGTAGTCTTTCCACAGTAGGGTAAAACAAAACATAAACCTTATTTGTATGTAACATGTGTGATGCACATTAATAAAAGGGGATGTGTCGGATGGTTGAAAGCCACCGTTGCTCGCGCGTTTGGGGCTAGCAACACGTATTATGAAAAACATGCATCCTCCTTCATTCACTGTCCCCCCCTTCACTCACTCAACCCCACAATTTGCCGGAGGATAACAGGTTTTTCACAATACGTAGACGGAGGTCTTTTAAAAAAAAAAAAAAAAAAAAAAAAAAAAAAAAAAAAAGATAAAGGTCCTTGCTCTCCTTCATACCTTGTTTTTGTTATTAAGGTGACAGTTACAACCTCTTACCCGACTTCCTTCAATATACAGTCGTCTTCGGTTATATGAGGGGTAAATTTGGGAATAGAATATCCCTCCCCAACTCCCAACCCCCGGAACTGGCACCCCCAATTTTTTTGTTATAAATGCCGACATAAATATAATCAGTGGAGAAGCCCAGGAGCACCCACCTCCCAACACCCTGCAAAACCCCCACACCCAACAGTACCTCCACACCCTACAGTACCTCCACACCCTACAGTATCCCCACACCGTACAGTACCCCCACACCACACAGTACCTCCACACCCTACACTACCCCCACACACTACAGTACCCTCCACACCGTACAATACCCCCACACCCTACAGTACCTCCACACCTACAGTACCTCCACACCCTACAGTACCCCCTACACCCTACAGTACCCCCACACCCTACAGTACCTCCACACCCTACAGTACCTACCACACACCTTACAGTACCCCCCACACCCTACAGTACCCCCACACCCTACAGTACCTCCACACCCTACAGCACCCCCCACACCCTACAGTACCCCCCACACCCTACAGTACCTCCACACCCTAAACTACCCCCACACCTTACAGTACCTCCCACACCCTACAGTACCCCAACACCGTACAATATCCCCCACACCCTACAGTACCCCCCACACCCTACAGTACCTCCCACACCCTACAGTACCCCCACACCCTACAGTACCTCCACACCCTACAGTACCCCCACACCCTACAGTACCCCCACACCCTACAGTACCCCCACACCCTACAGTACCTCCACACCCTACAGTACACACACCCTACAGTACCCCCCACCTACAGTATCCCCACACCCTACAGTACCCCACACCTACAGTACCCCCCACACCCTACACTACCCCACACCCTACAGTACCTCCACACCCTACAGTACCCCCACACCCTACATTAGCTCCACACCCTACAGCACCCCCTACACCCTACAGTACCCCCCACACCCTACAGTACCTCCACACCCTACACTACCCCCACACCTTACAGTACCTCCCACACCCTACAGTACCCCCACACCCTACAATACCCCCCCACCCTACAGTACCCCCCACGCCCTACAGTACCTCTCACACCCTACAGTACCCCCACATCCTACAGTACCTCCACACCCTACAGTACCCCCACACCCTACAGTACCCCCACACCCTACAGTACCCCCACACCCTACAGTACCCCCACACCCTACAGTACCCCCCACATCCTACAGTATCCCCACACCCTACAGTATCCCCCACACAGTACAGTACCCACACCACACAATACCTCCACACCCTACACTACCCCACACACTACAGTACCCCCCCACCGTACAGTACCCCCGCACCCTACAGTACCTCCACACCTACAGTACCTCCACACCCTACAGTACACCCTACACCCTACTGTACCCCCACACCCTACAGTACCTCCACACCCTACAGTACCTCCCACACACCTTACAGTACCCCCCACACCCACAGTACCCCCACACCCTACAGTACCCCCCACACCCTACAGTACCCCCACACCCTACAGTACCACCACACCCTAAAGTACCCCCACACCTTAAAGTACCTCTCACACCCTACAGTACCCCCACACCCTACAATACCCCCCCCCCACCCTACAGTACCCACTACACTCTACAGTACCTCCCACACCCTACAGTACCCCCAAACCCTACAGTACCCCCACACCCTACAGTACCTCCACACCCTACAGTACCCCCACACCCTACAGTACCCCCCACACCCTACAGTACCCCCACACCCTACAATACCCCCCACACCCTACAGTAACCACCACACCCTACAGTACCCCTACACCCTAAAGTACCCCCCATACACTACAGTACCCCCATACCCTATAGTACCTCCCACACCCTACAGTATCTCCACACCCTACAGTACCCCCACACCCTACAGTACCTCTCATACCCTACAGCACACCCTCACCCTACAGTACCTCCACACCCTACAGTACCCCCACACCGTACAGTACCCCCACACCCTACAGTACCCCCACACCCTACACGTCTAAATATGGTTTTAGACGATGTCGATCAACTGCAGACATGCTTTGCCTTCTTACGCATCAAATCAACCAAGCTACAGACCAACATGGTGAAACACATACAATAGCACTGGATATATCAAAGGCATTTGATAGAGTCTGGTATCACCCTTATTGCGAAGATGTCACACTACGGCCTTGCATCATTAGTTCCACTAATTTCTTCTTATCTTCATAACAGAAAATACGTGTAATGGATGGCCTTTATTCTCAATTCCACTCAATAAATGCTGGTGTTCCCCAGGGATCAGTTTTTGGCCCCAATTCTCCTCATTCATATCAATGATCTCATATCTACCACTCATATCCAATACATTCCTATGCAGACTCAACACTCACAGTTCCTTCACATTTACCAATTCTTTCACCCAACCCGATCTTATAAATTCAAAAATAAACACTGCAATTTCTCTGAACCAGGACCTTTCTAGAATTAATGGATGGGGACAAAAGAATCTAGTTTCCTTTAATGCACAGGAAACCAAGTACATTCAATTTTCTAACCGACAGAATCTCACTGACTCCCATATTTGTTTTAATGATGTAAATATTCCCACTTCCCCTAGTATTGACATTCTCGGTGTAACATTAACTACTAACTTGAGCTGGACACATTATGTTAGAAGCATTGCTAAGAATGCCTCTAGAAAACTGGGATTCCTGTACATAGTTCGAGAATTCTTCACTGACGAGTGATGTATAAAAGTCATGTGCGTTCTCAGATGGATTACTGTTCACCTCTGTGGGGTGGAAGTGGAGTGGTTGCATTGAGGCAGTTGGACAAAATTCAAAATAAAGCTATTAGATTAATCAATAACCCTGCAATCACACAGGACCTTCCTACATTATCCATACGAAGAAACGTTGCATCCCTTGCATTATTCTACAGATATTTTCACAGCAATTGTTCCGAGGAACTTGCTTCAATTGTGCCGCCTCTCCATATCTTTCCCCGTAGAACTAGGACAGCTTAGAGCGCACATGAATTTACACTTTCTCCTCCACAATGCAGAACTTCTGCTTATCAGAATTCATTTATCCCCAGAGCTACTACTCTTTGGAATTCACCTCCCTCGAATTGCTTTCCACAAACTTACAATCTACAAATGTTTAAATCCAGTTGTTACAAACATTTTATGAATGGAGGATGCCTTTAGGAACATGGACCTTTTTGTTGTATCTGTGTTTTTCCTTCCTCCGTTCATTGTCTCTTAAAAAAAAAAAAAAAAAAAAAAAAAAAACCCCACACAATATAGTACCCCCACACCCTACAACACCCCCACACACTATAGTACCCCCCACACCCTACAGTACCCCCCACACCCTACATTACCTCCCACACCCTACAATACCCCCACACACTATACTACCCCCACACCCTACAGTACCCCCCACACTCTACAGTACCTCCCACACCCTACAGTACCCCCACACCCTACAGTACCCTCACACCCTACAATACCCCACACCCTACAGTACCCCCCGCACCCTACACGTACCCCCAAACCCTACAGTACCCCCACACCCTACAGTAATCCTCACCCCACAGTACCCCCCACACCCTACAGAACCCCCACACTCTACAGTACCCCAACACCCTACAGTACCCCCCCCACACCCAACAGATACCCGCCACACCCTACAGTACCCCCACACCCTGCAGGATCCCCCTCATCCTACAGTACCCCCACACCCTACAGTACCCACACGCCCTACAGAACCCCCCACACCCTACAGTACCTCCACACCCTACAGTACCCCCCACACCCTGCAGGATCCCCCTCACCCTACAGTACCTCCCACACCCTACAGTACCCCCCACACCCTACAGTACCTCCACACCCTACAGTACCCCCCACATCCTACAGTACCCCCCATACCCTACAGTACCTCCACACCCTAAAGTACCCCCACACCTTACAGTACCTCTCACACCCTACAGTACCCCCACACCCTACAATACCACCCCCCCCCCCACCCTACAGTACCCACTACACTCTACAGTACCTCCCACACCCTACAGTACCCCCACACCCTACAGTACCCCCACACCCTACAGTACCCCACACCCTACATTACCCCCACATCCTACAGTACCTCCACACCCTACAGTACCCCCACACCCTACAATACCCCCCACACCTACAGTAAACCCTCACACATCCTGCAGTACCCCCACACCCTACAGTACCCCCACACCCGACAGTACCTCCCACCTACTATACCCCCACCTACTATAGTACCCCACACCCTACAGTACCCGCCACACCCTACAGTACCACCCACACCCTGCAGGTTCCCCCTCACCCTACAGTACCCTCACACCCTACAGTACCCCCACGCCCTACAGAACCCCCCACACCCTACAGTACCCCCCACACCCTGCAGGATCCCCCTCACCATACAGGACCCTCACACCCTACATTAGCCCCACGCCCTACAGTACCCCCCACACACTTCAGTACCCCCCCCATACCCCTACAACCCCCTCACCCTACAGTACCCCCACACCCTACTGTACCACCC